>CM059275.1:25790323-25827823 GCA_030347295.1 Setipinna tenuifilis | reverse complement strand
CTTTCCAGGGCAGGCTGTAAACAGTTAACGTCACAGCCACTGACCTCAGATCATTAGAGCAGATCCTGAGAGCACCCCAGAATGACTTTGGGCTCATTGGGGAACAGACTGGCTGGAAACACTGACTGGAATTTGTTTCTATTCTTTAGCTGTATAGACGACAGGGATGGGAAGAGATTAAGGAAAAAGAGACAGCAGCATGGGGGAGGATAAGACACAGAAAGAGGCAATTTTCATCATTCATAGACTCAGAAAATAAAAACTCTAGCTTGGTGTTTTGGTCTTGATTGGCTGCAATCATCCAGTGGACTGCGCTTCTGGGCAGAAAGCTCCTGCTTGTATATATGTTCCATCCCCACTTGATAAAGTCCCTAATTGCACAGGCACGTTTCCAAGAAGAAGCATTTCAGTGTGCTCTCCGAGGGGATTATTGTTTTATTTCCAAAGTTTTCACGGTTTATTTGGACCAACATAGCACTTCCCTTTCCTTGTCAATTTCCTTTTCCATCTGTCTTGCATGCCTTAATTGCCGGCAGCTCTACCAAAGTCATGGGTTTGAGAGCCTCAGGCAGCTTGCTGAGTTAATGAAATGTATACGTTCCCCTGTGCTGTGGACCTGCTTCTTCACACGAGCGGCTCTGTGGAGGAAATGAATCCTTCAATTGCATCTCCCCCTCCATTAACACGTGTGTTTCACTGCACCTCATAATAGCATTGCACAGCAGTTTATCACAGTGGGATAAACACATGCATTGATGCAGTGGCACTGCGTTTGTCATTTATCTATAGCTTTGCGGTTGGAAAAAAAGCTGTTACCTGCGATTGTAATTAAGTTGTAAGAAATGCCTGGTGTAAGTGCGACCTTTTAAACAGCTATAAAGGCCTCGAGAGACATTTTATAAGTATGCGATTATGACCAGTAAGGTTTTATATGGAAAAATGTAAACAGGAAGCTTACCAAAACACACTTTCCTTGTAAACGATGACACTTTTATCTTGCACTCAGCAACAGCGATTAGTTTACATTTAGATTATTATTTGGAGTCTCCTATGATTCCGCAACCAGTGTCTTGTCATATGTCACTGTTACACACACACAAACACACACACACACTCACACACACACACACACACACACACACACACACACACACACAAACACACACACAATCACACTCTCACACACACAGGCATGCATGCATGCACAATACTTATTCATATATTCATAAAAGATAGAGAGAAAAGTAGGCAGCAAGCAGAATACTTGAACAGCATTAGAATTAAAAATAAAGAAGCTCAAACTAATATTAGAAGCATATTTCTAGAGGTAACAAAGTTTTGCTATGTAAGCTGTACACCACATCAATAATACTGTTCATAAGAGCTGTTGAGCCCAGTTATGTCTTTAATGACCACAGGTTCACAATCTGACTTTAACATAGCTGGACTTGAAACTGACCATGTATACTAAATAATGAGTTAGCCTATGTATGGATTCAGGGGTTTCTCAAAGTGCTTTACTTAGGGAGGGCTTAAGAATGATCTCACTTATAAATCCTGCCTACATAGCAATGTTTCTGACTCAGGCATTGGTCTGGATCGTTGTAGCGTTTTTTAGAGTGCATGGAGTTAAATGGGGTCTGGGTGAAGCTATCGATGCTAGAAATAATTTAAGTTCCTCTATTGACATCTTCACCTCTGTGCTAGGTCAATTTCAGCTATTAGCCGTTAGCTTTTAACTTTTAACTGGGTCAGCACGTCTATCTTCTGGTTATTGTGGGCGTATGCCATCCATCCTCTGCCACTTCTGATACACTGAATAGTTTATCAGAGTTATTAATTTCTTAAATCAGTTCCGGTGCTGCCGTTTATGGAAATGTTAACCCACACTGGATGTCTTATGCAGTTGCTGACTTGAAAGATATGTATGCTTAGTTGGATTTTATGCCCAAATGATTATAGAACCTACACAAGCTTTTTTTATTTTTTTTATTTTTTTAAAGAAAATCCATTTCACTCCTTTTTGCAACATTTCATTCTAACAAAAAGGGGACATCAGACATGCATAGCAGGGAGTTCCCAATGTATTTCGGAGAGCAAAAGATTTAATGAGCAGTATGTCTGTAAGGGTTTTTAAAACGTTCTGAGGAGGGCACTTTTTAATGATGATCTGCACATCAGGAATGTCTTTTCTGTGGATCTCGTGACTGATGCTAAACTGACCCTCCAGTGCCACCTGCTTTAACTACTAGAGTACATAAACAAGCCCTGTTGAAGAGATGAAGGATTTGGAATAGATTCATCCTTTGGTAGATGGGAGGGTGTTTTAAGAAACAAACATAATAAACACAATATGTGTCCAACACAAACACACATGCTGCAGGATTGTAAAAATTCTCCAATACTGCATATTTGCCAGATCAAAGACTACAAGACACTAATGATGTCGAGAAAGTGTGATCACTAAGCACCATCATCTGTTTGTTTTTTTTTTTTAAATGGAAACCAAAATGAGCTGACTACAAATTAGAAATATTTAGGAATTTTGGTGAGCTAATTAGCCATTATTTAACACACATGTGCTTGAACACTCAAAGAAGGTAAAAAAAAAAAACCTACACACAGTTTCATGAATCTCACAACTGGGGATGATTTCACGATTCACTGCTCTGAACAATACCTGAGTGCAAGATGGTCCTATCTCAGTGATAGATTAAAACAGTGCTGCCTCATTTTTTATATATATATAATATGCAGGGCAAGTTACTCTTTTACCAACTTTTCTATTCTTTTAAAAGTCAAACTCATTTGTCATAACAAGAAGATGTTTACACCCCTTGAAGATCAATACTAAGCTTGGTCAATTGTCTTTTCATTTTTCACACAAAATAAGGGAAACAAATTGCGCCAGGTATTTTCATCGGACTGGTACGTGTCGGTAAACCAATTTAGAAGGAGCTAAATTATCTGGTTGTTGTTCAGTGTCCCCACATTGGCTGATGCAGGGACACTATTTTGTTCATGTTTTCTGTTGCAACATTTCATTGATTTTGTTGGCATTCTTATTATATCGTGAGTGTTACAGCTTGTATTTAGTTGACTCTTTGCCTAATTTGTTTTATAGACCTTTTCATCATTTTATTATTATAGTAGTTGCTATGCATTTGTTTTCTTGTTTTTTGTTGTTGTTGTTGTTGTTGTTGTTGTTGTTTTTAAAGTACAGCAAATGAAGCGGTGTTACAGAAATGCTGAGTCCTCAGTCAATCTTCCCTGAACAAACCAATGGCTGATGGTAATAATGATGATATTACAGTCAGTACAAGTTTTAAAATTGCCTAGAGTGCACTTCCTGTTCTTGCTTAACTCTTTTGTTTCCTTATGAGAAACGGAAGGGAAGAAGAGGTCACGGAGGAATAGTCTGGAGAGACATGCTATGTGATTGTCAGAGTGGTGTCTAAATGGTGTTTTTGTCTCTTTCTGGGCTTGCGGTTATGTGCAAAATTGATTTTAATTATTGTCATTCACACGCTGACTGTCTTTCTGCCATTCTGCCTTTCTCCCGCTGCCACTCTGCCTCTTTGTGTCTGTCACCATGTCTTTTTCTCGCAGTCCCTCTCGTGGGCTCCTTCCATTCTCATGCTGTTTTGTCTATCGTTTCTTTCTCCTCTCTCTCTCAGGGAGGGAGACCGAGGGGTCATTCTCATTTTCCTGAACAAAATCAGCCCAATTCTTCCCCATCGCCCCTCTCGCACTTTCACTTTTCTCTCTCCATCTACCCCCACCCGCCCCTCTCTTCCCCTCCCTCTCCGCAGATGGTATAGCACGTTTAGTGGTTTGTGTTGGTTCCACCTCAACAGATGCTATTTGATTGGGCTTCCCCACCAGGTCTCTGGTGTGTTCCAGATCTCTCTCGCTCTCTCTTTCTCTCTCTCTCTTGCTTTTTCTTTCTTTCTCTCTTTTGCCTTTTTATATCTCTCTCCCAGTGTATGTGTATGTGTGTCTATGTGCATGTGTGTGTATAGATATAGATAGATAGAGAAGTATAGAAATAGAGAGGTGTGTGTACGTGTGTGTGTATGCGTATATGTGTGCATGCATAGGTTTCGTGCATAACTGCATGCAGATGTGTGTGTGTGTGTGTGTGTGTGTGTGTGTGTGTGTGTGTGTGTGTGTGTGTGTGTGCATGCAGGTGTGTGTGCACGCAGGTGTCTGTGCATATGTGTGTCTGTGTGTGCGTGTGTGACAGAAAGCGAATGAGTCAGTGAAACCTTTTTGCATCTGTCTCTTTCTCTCCTCACTGACAAGGGTCCGTTCCTCCTCTCCATACATGCAGTCGAGTGAGCTGGCCGATTTGGTGGCTTCCTCTTGCATTATTTAAAGACTAGGGTCCCGCTTGTCTGGAAGAGAAAGAGAAAGACACCACGTCACTCCACACTTGAAAAAGAGTGTTGCAGAGAGGAAGAGAGGGGTGCACTGGCAGAGGCTCTGTCTTTTAAAAAAAAAAAAGAAAAGAAATAATAGAATAGAAATAAAAGGTTTAACTCACTGACTGTTTTGATAGTGCTCCAACTGATCTGCGCATAAATGCTGATGGATCTTTAATGTGGTCTGACACACAAGGAGCAACATGACATCTTGGTCTTGGATCATCATAACGTGACTGAGTGACTTAGACAAGCTTCATTTTGGGGATTTAAAAGAAAGAACGCGTATGACTCAAGGGAATAAATCTACGCAGCTCAAGAAGCGACTGAGCTCTGAATTCTTGACTCTCCAAAAGTTGGCACCAGCAAGAGGCATTTAGGGGTTTTTTTGCCTCACAACTTGTCAGCTTCAAACCGTGGTGTGGTGGGAATAACACTCTCTGTGCAGCTCCATATTCGCAGTGCCTGGCCATCTGAGGTGTGTGCCTTGTTATAAAAGCTGTGCTTTCCTGTTAGCTTGGCCCTACTGCAAAAAGCAGAAGCTTAATTTCTGTCGTGCAGAGGCATCAACCAGAGGAAAGCTGTGCGATGTGCAGTTGCGATGGGGCCAGTCTTAACAAGCGAGCGCAGTCCTGCTCAGCATTCAAGCTATTAGCTCCACGTCGTTTGTATGTATGCTATGTTGTTTGTATGTGCAGTATGATTTTGTGAGTGTACGTATACATGTTTGCAAGCGTGTGTGCTGTGATGCGTTGCGCCCCATGATAGGGATACGTGAGCAAACGTGATTGCGGTGGTGTGTTTGTGTCTGTCTGTTAACGAAGCATCTCTCATCGTGCAGGTCAGAAGCGAGAGGTCGTCGGGGTCGAGCAGGGGGTCGGACGGAATGACGACGCCTAGCTGTGCTTTCGGCATGCACCACACATGGACACTGCTCCTCTTCCTCAGCGTGGCGTTGGTTGGCATGGGAACAGAGGTGCTAAGGCAGCTGCCATACTCATGGAAAACAGGTGAGTTTTCCTCTTTCTAAGGATTTGACCGACTGAGACTTGATTGACTGAGAAATGACTGTTCTGAATACTTGGAATAAAAAAATATGTGGCTTTGAAAGATGATTGATTGCTTAATTGCTTCATTCATTCATTCATTCATTCATTCATTCATTCATTCATTGAGTGAGCAACTGCTTTATTGAATGATGGGTTTAATTTGAATGCCCTGTACACATTTAAAAAAAGAAATTTCGATATGCGTCATGTTGAGAGAAACACAGACTGAGGAAAATTAATTTTCAGAGAGAAAAATAGAATAAATACTTGGCTATGACAGTGTGCAAATTAAATCTCATCAGATTTCTGGTCACGCATGATTGACCTGTTCCTGTCTTAGACACTCAGACACTTGATCCAAAGTCCATCACCCAAACAGTGCCGGTTGGGATCAGTTAACATTAGTCACTCACTGTAATGGCCCCTCAACCATCTGGCCACAAGAACTGGCAGCCCTCAGGGGACAGTGCAGCTAAGCTGTGTGTGTGTGTCTGTGTCTGTGTGTATGTGTGTGTGTGTGTGTGTGTGTGTGTGTGTGTGTGTGTGTGTTTGGGTGTGCGTGCATTATCAAGGCGTGTGTAACATCAAGGCGCCGAGAGAGACAGAGACACACACTAACACACACACACACACACACAGATAACTGCTTGCAATAATGTAAATATAATGGGCAGACGCTTATGTCACCCTGTGCATCAGAACAAATGGCCAAGTTTTTAGGGTCGGGTGGAAAGTGATGAGAGATAGCAAATGCGTGGCCATCTGTTAGGTTGGGGTACCGCAAGTACAGAGAGCACACAGCTGGTCAGGGATCGACCGGACAGACCGCGGCCTCTTCGCCCTTCTCTTCGCTGGAGCGGCTCGGAGACGGGATGTCAAGGCGAGGCCGTGCTCTCTAAACCCATCAAATTGGATGAAGGGAACCTTGGAAAAGAGAGCTCGTTCCAGGCACGCTCTTAAATGTCCTGATAAATGTGACTCTTTTACGCTACTTTTTTCCGCTTTTTTTTTTTTCTTTTTGGATAGTTGTTCAGCCAAGCCAGACGGTTGTCGGAGCAGTGTAGGATGTTTCAAAGGGGACTGTGTTGGCAAATGTGTGTGAATGTGTGTGTATGAAAGAGAAAGACAGAGACAGAGAGAGACAGAGAGAGAGAGAAAGAGAGAGAGAGAGAGAGAGAGAGAGAGAGAGAGAGAGAGAGAGAGAGAGAGAGAGAGAAAGAGAAAGAGAGAGAGATATGTTTGGTCCCATATTGCATATGAGAAATATGTTGAGCTGAATAAATGTACTGGTGTGTCAATGTACGTTATGTTCTTTTGTTTGTGTGTTGGTGTATATATGTGTGTGTATGTGTTACTGTATATATGTGTGCACATACATGCATGCTGGGGTACGGCGCGAGGCAGAGCTGTGCTGGTTTGCGAGGCGAGGTCTCTGCAGAGTGTGCGGAGCACTCCCAGGCACGAGGTGATGATTCCTTGAATGTGAAATCAATACGGCTTTCATCATGAAGGAGCGCGCCTGTCTGAGGGCTCTGAAGCACTGCCTCTGAGCATCTCTGTCTCTCTCTCTCTTTCACTCGCTCTGTCTCTTTCTCTCTCTCTGTCTGTCTCTCTCTGTCTGTCTGCCTCTCTCTCTCTCTTTGTCTGTCTCTCTCTCTCTCTCTCTACCTTTCTCCTTATTGTCTCACTCTTTCTGTCTCTTTCTCTGTCTGTCTCTCTCTCTTCCTCTCTCTGTCTCCCTCACCCTTATTCTCTCCCTCACCCTTATTCTCTCTCTCTTTCTCTCTCACTCACTGTATCACTCTCTGGTTTTCTCTCCTCGTTCATTCATTCGCTTTTTCTGTCTCTGTTTCTCCTAATTCACTCCCAGTCTCCCCTTCTCTCTTGCCCTCTCTGTCTCATCACTCTTTCTCAGTGTCACTACATCTCCCTGCTTACTGTCTTACTTTTTACCTCTGTCTCTACCCTTAATTTGCACTTATTTTGCTCTCTCTGTCTTTCTCTATCTATCTATCTATCTATCTATCTATCTATCTATCTATCTATCTATCTATCTATCTATCTATCTATCTATCTATCCCTCCTTTTCTGTAGCCATCTGTCTCTCTTACCTCTTCTTTTAGTCTCTGCTCCAATCCGTTGCTTTACTTCACTCTCCTCCATTCCTCTATACTTTTTATTTATTTCTGTCTCTTTCTCAAACTCTCTATCTCTCCGACTCTCTTTTACTGTTTCTGGTTGTCTCTGATGTATGCTTCTGGCTAGGGGTTGACTGCTTATCAGCCAGGCCAATTATTAGGGCCAATATTTTGCATTGTTATAATAATCTGCATTGGTCATTTTTTCCACCAATAAACGAATATTGAAATGGATAAATATTCTCCCTGCACTTGCCACTCTGTGGTCGGAAGTATTGTCCCATCCATCGCATTGTTAGTCACCACAAATCCAGCCAATCAGGACCAAAGGCTGAATGCACAGAAAGTTCTAGCTTCTCACTGAGTCAATGCAGAATAGGCTTTGGTGGTATAGAGCTACTTTTCGAAGGTAGGGTAAAATACATTACTGAAGTTGCAAAAAAATCACAATCCTGTACACTGAAGTCACAAAACCCCACTTTTGTAAGCTATTGTGTCTTTGATCCAGATCCATAAGTAAAGTGCCAATTTCCTCAATTTAATTCACGATTGATGCATGTTATTGATATGCTGTTTATTTTGGCTCAATCATGAAATAGCCTATCTTAGCCTACAAACTGGAGCCTTGATAGGTGTCAGTTTAACTACTGAAACACAATCCGAACATTTAGATAACGTAGGTCAGGTTAAAATGCCTGACAATTTGGTGGCTGGAAGGCTCGTAGCTAAGTAGACCATAATGTTCCATAACGACAAGTCTCAAATTATGCGACAATAAATGTCAAAAAGTCATTTTCCTTATTAAAACGGTCTGGCAGAAAAGACTACAGGCACATCATCATCGGTGGGGCCACCCGGCTGTAATAAATCCAACCTGGACTAAATCTTGTCCTGAGCTGACTTTGTAGTTGTTAACGCTGTGTAGGATATTAACGTGCCTTTTAGGCTCACTCAAGTGTAGCTCACAGCCTGAATATGAACAAAAAGTGTGTGCTCAAGTAGCCTGACAATTATTTAAAAAGTGTTTTTGTTCAAATATTTAACACTTGCCTATATAGTTATCACATATATTCACCCCTGTCTAATTTTCCCTCTCTCACACTCACACACATGCTGGTAAAGCATCCTCTTTGTGACAGATCCCTTAACAACCACACAGCCCATTTTGAAGCCTACATAACAGTAATTGCTATCACTCAGTTCTTGGATTAACATTATACACATGATTTGCACGTGGGATGCAAGTGGATAAATATGTGGCCTTTAATCGTTTCGCATTCGATAGACCTATTATGATAATAAACAAATTTCAATATCATCTCTGCTATTAGGCTACAGGTTACATAAGCCTAGTTACAGGAGCCAAATTATTATTATCTACTCCCATTATTTATTTTTTACAACTGACATATCGGTTTTATACATCACTTATTGGCCTTCTTTTTTGGTAATAATTGATATGGGTACTGGCCTTGAACAAAACAGATCGGTTGTTCCCTACTGCTGACAAAGTCTTCTTCCTTGCACTTTGCTCAGCCTCTCTCTTCCTCCCTGTCTCTCCATCATGTTCTGACTGCTTTCTTGTTTGTCTTTTTTTCCTCACACACTCTCTATCCCTCTCTCTCTCTCTCTCTTTCTGCCCATCTCTTTTTTTTTCACCATCCGTCTTTTTCATTGTACTCTCTGCGGGCCCCCTAATCCCATGTGGTCGAGCAGTTGTTCATTATCTTGCCTCTTTCCTTCTCCAAGTTATTGTTCTTTTTCAGTCCATCCTGCTGCGAAGGAGGAATAGCAGGCTGAGAGGAGGGGGGGGGGGGGGGGGGGGGAGAGACAGACAGCAGATACTGCCCTGATAAAGCAGTGAGTTTTTTTATCCACAGTGAACTGCTCTTGCTCCTCTCCTGCCTTCGCTCTAAAACAGCGTTCTTCTTCTACTGGGGAGGCTGCAGGGCTGTATCCTCCCAGGTTCTTCTGTTGCTTACTCCTCTTCCTCACTGGAGGCTTGTTGCAGTTGTCTGTTTGGTTTCACTTCCTCTCCACCTGCTGCAAGGAGGGGAGAACAGCTGTGGGGGTGCCACCAGAGATTTGCTATTTATCAAGACAGCGCCCACAGGAGATGTTGTCACTGGTAAAACGCAACAAGGACTAGATACAGCCAGGAAGGCAAGCCAAGCCGAGCCAAGCCGAGCCAAGCCCAGTCAATTGCCTGTCCCTGACTGGCTTTGTCATTCAAGCCTGAGATGTCCATCTGCCTTTAATACCGGTGTCAAAGTTGGATGTTGTACACTGTGATGGAGGCACCCTGGCTTCAGAACTTAGTATCCAACACCCAATATTTGTTCGAGTCATTAACAAAATTGGCCTATTGGAATAAGCGCAAATCTTCAGGTAGAAGAGTTAAACAGAGTAAATCACCTGTCTTCACTGCACAGGTAGAACCAGGTCATTTGGAATACACAGTACTGGACTGTAGCCTATGAAACCAGGTTGGCTGTAACTGGTAAATGTAAAAGGTAAAACAGTGCATTACTAAATTTCACTGAGCATATGCAGCCACATCCATGTAGAACTTCTACTGGGACACACTTATGTACTGAGTAAAAACACAGATAGAGACTTCCGGTTTGGGTCATGGCGGAGTAGGCAGCGTGTGTGAAGAGCTCCGACCGAATTTGCAACTTATGTGACCAAATGTAATACCTTTACCATGGGAATGGTGTGATTAACGTACATTACAGAATTAAACAACCCCGAACAGCGAATGCCTACCTCAAAACCCAAACAAACTTCTTCGAAGGCCAAGCACACGTTGGCTAGTAAGCTATCCACCATCATGGCATCAGAAGCTAGCCCTTCCAAAAGCGACGGAATAACCATGGCTCAGCTGGTGACAGAATTGGCCAAGCAGCGAGAAAGTTTAAAAGAAGATATTTCTACCCTTATTCAAGAATCACTGGTGCCGTTACAGACTACAGTGAATGCTTTGACAGAAAATGTGAACTCTGTGCAACAACGTCTGACGGCGGCAGAATCTCTTACAGGTGAAAATTTTGACAAGATATGTGCACTAGAGTCAGCTGCGGAAGTTTTGACAACCCAAAATGCGGCACTGCTGGACCGAATCGAAGATTTAGAAAACAGATCACGCCGCAATAACTTGAGGATTATAAATGTTCCAGAGGGCAGCGAGGGTGTGGACAGTACAGTTAACTTTGTGGCGAACTTGTTTATGGAGATTAGCGGCGATAGCGACCATGCGCTGTTTGCCTCCGCTCCAGTTTTGGAGCGAGCACACAGAGTGGGCACGAAATCCAGCCAAGAGGACCATCCAACACCGCGACCCTTCCTGGTATGTTTCCAAAGTCACCAGGAGAAGGAGCGATTACTTCAATGGGCAAGACAGAACACAATCACCTATCGAGGTGTTACACTGAGAATGTATCCTGACTACAGCCCTGCCCTGTCTCGAAAACGCGCTGACTTCAACGGCGTTAAACAAGCATTCTACCAAAAGGGTGTCAAATTCCGCCTGCGTTATCCAGCTGTACTACGAGTCTTCCACAAGGGAAAGACATTCAATTTCGACACACCAAAGGAGGCACGGGATTATTACGATCGACAGGTGGCTACTATGGAGGACTGATACGGATAGTTCACACGCGCCTAATGGAGGGAGACCGCTTTTCAGCTCGAAGGACGTTTTGACATGTCAGTGATCAGGAACTTTAACCAGCGTGTTTTAGTTAACTATTTGGCTACGACAAGGACTACGGGTATCTAACTGACTCTTTTTGTTCTCTTTCTTTCTTTCATTTTTCCCTGGTAAGTGCCTTAAGTCTACCTGCTTTTTTTTCTGTTTTTCTCACTTCATTCTTATCGTCTAGCTTACATGTTAGACGTGGCTTTGCCAATGTCTGCCGACGATCATAGACTACTTTTCCTTGATTTAACAGAGAACGTGACTGCAGTATCGTCGGTAGCATATTTCTCGGTGTGCTTTTTCAATTGAATTTTAACTTGAATATGGTTTCATTTACTACCAGTTATCAATGCTAAAGGGTCACAGGCTCTTCACAGTTTAGAAGAAGAGGGTGTACCGGAAGGTTCAGGAGTTAGAAGAGAGCCTGCAGTCTGCCCATGTTCCAGGGGCAGGCATAGGATTTATTATGTTTGGGGTCAATGGGAGGGTTATTCCTGAGGGGACATCTTTGTTTTCTCCTATTGAACAGGGATTTTATACTGCTTTTTTATATTATTTACTTAGTTTTTGTTTGGTATTGACAGACGTTTTGGGGAGCACATCTCACTTTTTATTTTTTAACATGTCACATGACGCATAACATAAATAATGGCAGGGCGGATATAGGTGTAATGCCAACACGTTTCATTACCTGGAACGTAAAAGGAATGAATGGGCCTAATAAAAGGGCGAAGATTTTTTCTCATTTAAAAAGACTACATGCAGAAATCATTTTATTACAAGAAACACATTTGAAAATAGCAGACCATATCAGGCTTAAGAAGAACTGGATAGGACAGAGTTTCCATTCTAACTTCAATAATAAATCACGGGGGGCTGCCGTCCTGATCCATAAAAAAATATTGTTTACACCATCTAAAACCATCTCAGATCCCCAAGGGCGATTTGTGATCGTATCTGGGTTGCTGTTTAACACTCCAGTAATACTAGCAAGTGTCTATGCCCCAAACTGGGATGATGTTGGCTTCATACATAAACTTACCTCTCTTTTCCCAAATTTAAACAGACATAAGCTTATAATAGCTGGCGACTTCAACACATGTATGGACCCAGCTTTAGACCGCTCCAGCCCCAGGACTTTGGCACGCTCTAAAATGTCTTTAGCTCTTGGTGAGTTTACTGACAGAGCAGGCTGTGTTGACCCTTGGAGGTTCTTTAATCCTCATAAAAAGGAATTTTCCTACTTTTCACATGTCCATCACACGTATAGCCGTATTGATTTTTTCCTCATTGATAAGACACTTCTCCCTTTCACAAAGAAGATTGAATATAATGCAATTGTCGAATCTGATCATGCACCAGTGTCCATGGATATCTCTTTCTCTCAAAATGTCACACAACCAAGTGTCTGGAGATTAGACAGGTCCCTGCTATCTGACAGTCGCTTCTGTGAATTCATTGGTAAAGCTATAGATGAGTTCATATACTTTAACAGGTCTGACTCCATATCCCCATCCATATTATGGGAAACGCTTAAAGTTGTTATAAGAGGGAAGATTATTTCTTATTCTATTTCATGCAGCAAAGCGAGAAAACAAAAGGAAAACGAACTACTGAAATCAATAAGACACATTGACCAACAATATTCCATCACCCCAACTCCTGAGCTATACAAAGAAAGAGTTGCACTGACAGCCCAATATGATTTATTGTCAACAGAAAGAACAGAAAAACACCAGCTTTGGTTAAAGGGAAACTATTATGAACATGGAGATAAGGCAGGTCGTCTTCTGGCTTACCAACTGAAATGCCAGTCTGCATCACGCTTAATACCTCAGATACGTACCATATCACAATCCTTGACCATAGACCCAATAGAGATAAATGACACTTTTAGAGATTTCTATTTCAACTTATACACATCTTCTGCCCCACAGGACAAATCTAGCATGATGACTTTCTTAGACAACATTCATTTCCCACAAGTAGATATAGAAGCCAAAGACAGCCTTGAAGAAACTATTAAATTACAGGAGGTAGTTGACTCCATTTGCAAAATGCAGAATGGCAAGTCACCTGGGCCAGATGGCTACACCGTCGAGTTCTATAAAAAGTTCTCTTCTCAACTCGCCCCCTTGCTCCTTGAAATGTTTCATCACTCTTTTGATCAGAAACATTTACCACAAACTCTGACAGAGGCTTCCATTTCACTTCTTTTAAAGCCAGGCAAGGACCCGAACGATTGTGGGTCATATCGACCTATATCTTTGCTTAACGTGGATGTTAAAATCTTAGCTAAACTGATAGCCTCAAGACTAGAGAATGTTACCACCACTATCATCTCAACAGAACAAACTGGTTTCATAAAGGGTCGCCAGTCTTTCACTAATATCCGTACACTTCTCAATGTTATTCACTCCCCTGCATCCAAAGAGACTCCTGAAGTCGTTGTCTCCATGGACGCTGAAAAAGCATTTGATCGGGTGGAATTCACTTATTTATTTACTGTATTAGAGAAATTTGGCTTTGGCTCGAACTTCATATCCTGGATACGTTTATTGTACACATCACCTAAGGCATCAGTAACTACTAACAAAATACCATCCAAACTATTTTCTCTCTCAAGGGGTACCCGCCAAGGCTGTCCCCTGAGCCCACTACTATTCGCAATAGCTATTGAACCTTTATCAATAAAATTTAGGACAACCCCCTACATTTCTGGTATACGCAGGTTTGGAACTGAACATAAGATCTCTTTATATGCTGACGACTTGCTTTTGTATATTTCTGATCCAATAACATGCATCCCTATTATTGTCAACATCCTTAATGACTTTGGACTTTTCTCTGGTTACAAATTAAATTTCTCTAAGAGTGAATGCTTTCCCATTAATCAGTTGGCCCTTCAGTTACCAGACAACGCGCTCCCCTTCCATGTATCAAAGTCTGGATTTAAATATCTAGGCATACACATCACCCGTGCCTTCCCAGATCTCTATGAAAATAACTTCAAACCCCTCTTGCTCAAATTAGAAGCTGATTTTAAGAGATGGTCTGGCCTATATCTATCTCTGCCAGGTAGAGTTAGCTGTATAAAAATGAATGTTTTACCCCGTTTTTTATATCTGTTTCAATGTCTTCCTATATTTTTGTCAAAATCCTTTTTCCAATCTTTAAATAAATTAATTTCATCTTTTCTTTGGGCAAATAAAAATGCGAGAATACGTAGAGAGTTTTTAGAAAGGCCAAGGGATAAGGGGGGCATGGCACTACCTAATATGAGAAACTACTACTGGGCATCTAATATTCAAAAAATCATATATTGGTACCAGAATCCGCAGCCGGATTGGTGTAAGATTGAGGCAAACTCATGCTCCTCTACCTCACTTCCTGCTTTGGTCACTGTTGGATTGCCACTGTCACCCTCCAAATTCACTTCTAGCCCTGTGGTATCTGCTACCCTGAGGATATGGACACAATTCAGACAACACTTCAAACTAAAAGAATTTTCTATATATAGCCCTATCTGTAATAATCACCTTTTCCCTGCCGCCAAAATAGACCATACCTTCACTATGTGGAGAAGGAATGGCTTGAGTGCTTGTCACTGCTTCTATATAGATGGTATTTTTGCCAATTTCAATGACCTTTCTGCCAAATTCCATTTACAAAAATCTGATTTATTTAGATATTTCCAGGTCCGCCATTTTATTCAAAGCCAGAGTCCAACATTCCCTGATTTCCCAGCAGACTCAGGAATTGAGAAGGTCTTGCGTCATCCTATGCACTTGGGGAGGCATATTGCAAATATTTCCAATATAATAACCTCCCTTCAGGAAACATCACTAGATGGGCTAAGAACTGCATGGACTGAAGAACTTGGCTTTGAAATCCCTGGATACTTCTGGGAACGTGCTCTGGAAAGAATTAATGGAACATCGTCCTGTGCCCGGCTTAGCCTGATACAGTTCAAAGTCTTTTATAGAATTTACTACACTAAGTCTAAACTCTCAAAAATGTATGACAACATTGATGACAGGTGTGAGCGCTGCAATTCTGCTCCAGCAAATATGACCCATATGTTTTGGGACTGCCCCAAGTTAACTGAATTTTGGTCATCTATCTGTAAAACTCTAAACAATGCATTTCACACCAAAGTAAAACCATCTGCAGATATGGCCATTTTTGGAGAGTTGGTTGACGAGCACACGCTAACCATTGACAAGATGAATGCTTTTGCTTTTGCATCTTTGATAGCCCGCAGAAATATAGTTTTACATTGGAAATCCCCTGAACCACCCAAAGTGTCTGTCTGGCTCACTGAGTTAATGTTTTTCCTGAAATTAGAGAAAATTAAATACTTTACTAGAGGTTCAACAAGACAATTTTACAAGATGTGGGACCCTCTGATTGAGTACTTTAAAAATCTTAAATCCCTTCCATAAGCCTATGGCGCCCTGAGATATACTATATGACTATTGACATGTTTATGAGCAGGTAATGCCCCAATTGTCTGTCATTTTTATTTTATTTTAATTTTATTATTATTATTATTATTATTATTATTATTATTTTTTTTTTTTTTTTACCTTTCACAGCAGTATATGAGTGTTGTGGGTGGGGGTTGTTTGGGGGGGGGGGGGGGGGGGGGGGGGTTGAAAACGTATCCAATTCAAGAAATTGTACCTAAATGCATATTACTTCTGCTTTCTTGAATAAAAAATACAGTGGAAAAAAAAAAAAAAAAAAACACAGATAGAACACGGCAGAACATGGCAGAACATCCTATCTGTTGTTCCCTGAGGTCTCCTCTGAAGTGTCGTAACTTCTATAAAAGGAATATGCTGCTTGTCTGCATAGGAGTATGTGTCTTTGTGTGGTAGTAGAGATATCTTTAGAGACTCAGCAGAAAACCTAATAGGTAACTGTGTTTCAATACCAAGTATGTGTAGTCTAACTTTAGGGGCATCCTTACATGGTTAAGAGTTCCCTGCTTCTGAATATGGCACTGATCCAAGAATGTGCTGGTGAATACTGTATATAAGGTAGACAGAACAGGTGTGCTGGTCAGGATGGTCAGGAGATGCTCTGTCTAGTGTGACTATGACCTGGCGAACAGAAAGATCTCTCCTTTTTCCTTCTACTTCTTTTTGGGTTTTTTTTTTTTTGGAAAACAACACAAGCAGCTGAAAGCCCATCCTCTATTCAATGATTGATGGGTTGATTGACATCATGGTGTGCTCATTAGAAGACATCCGAAGGGCTCTTGAACATCTTGACAAAACACATGTGATGTGAGCCTCAAGGATGCCAAAAGGAGACCAGATGGACAGTTTGACTGGTCGAGGCACAAAAAAAAGAAAAACAAAACAAAAAAAAAACAAACAAAAAAAAGGACAAGCTAGAAGAAGAAGAAGAAAGTAGTGTAAGATAGAGGGATGGCAGACGAACTGATACAAGAAAGAAAAAGGTGAGGCACGAGGAATTGACGCAAGCTGTGTGGACGAGGTGAGAGGAAAGCGATCGGCTATTGTGTTGAAACAGGCCTGTGTTGTGTGAGGTCAGGCCGAGGAAGAACAGTGACTAGCCTGATGTCCTACTGAGATAAACACCCCATGCCACATATCAGTCCCATGGCCTTTGTGGGCCGTCATGCAGTCATTGTGTGGCGATTGACACGTCAATGGTTGTGAGTCGGTGCACACATGTGCTTGTGCAGAACACTATCATCTGCCTGTAAGCTGTCAAAGTGGGGGAGTTTAAGTATTTTCGCTCCTCTCTTTCTCTCTCTCTCTCTTTCTCTCTCTCTGTTTTTCTCTCTATTTCCTTTCCACCCCCCTCTCTTTCATTCCCCCTCTTTCTGTCTTTCTGTCTGAAAAGTCATCCGCTGTTGTCTTGGTCTGCTTTTCTCTCTTCATCCTTCTAGCTGTCAGTTTGCTGGTTTCATAACTGAACTGCATTTGTTTTTTTCCATTTATTCATAAAGATTTTGTTTACATGACAGTTGGCTAACAGGCTGAGAAAGGCATGCACAATGTCAGTGTATGTGCTCCCTTGGCATCCAACCTAAGACCTGAGGAGAGCAAGCACCTTGGACTGGTGTTGACTGTGGAGTGTTTGAAGTCCTCATTTATATTCAGGGGAGACAACCATCCCTGGAAGCGAAGAGGCCCTCCCCGCCAGAATAAACTGAGATTTGGGAATAATGTTACCGTGGCTGCGAGAATTGCCACCATCCTTTGTTCCTGCGTGTTTGTTAGAGCTCATTAATTAACTGTTTTATTCTTTCATTTTGGTCGTCTGCGGGTTCATTAATTACTGAGGCAAGATGAAAAGTAATCAACCTCATCACCATCCACCCACACACACACACACAAAAACACACAAAAAATGCTAACACATATGCACATGCATACACATAAACACTAACATATACATTCACGCATATGCACTCACATATACATGCAAATGTACAAAAGAGAATATTCAGTGGAGGAACTTGGTCATGGAAAACTTATATGCTGACCTTTGCCCCCCCCCCCCACACACACACACACATACACACACACACACACAAAGAGAAAGCTGCGAGAAGCTGCACATTTTACACTATGCCTTCACACAAACAGTTGAATTCTTTTTCATTACATTCAATTACATTTTCCACCAAAAAGGAATTCAAATGTTTCTGCAGGAAAAACACAACCGTGGAGCCTCGTGGGTACAGAAAACATCATGCAGGCTATACGCCAATCACAAAGGCTGCCTATTAGCACTATGATGGAGCGGATGTTTGCCAGCTCTCTGGAATATTTTTAGGCAGGCCCTGCCAATCACAACACGTGCCGTGTATTATCAGGCATATCCAAGCCCATATTTTGGGCGGGTGCACAATCAAAAGTGTTCAAATCAGAAAAGAAATCGGAAATGGTCAGTCCACCATAGATCTCCCAAATTTTGAACAAATTACGTTTTTAGCCATGCAAACTCTTTCTCAGTCTGATTTCTGATTTGAATCGATTGTAGGTTTGCCAATCATTACCTGCTGATGTTTAAGTTTGTGCATGTGGCCCAAGGAAGAGCAGCAAGACAAATTTGTAGAAGAATGGGCTGATACCAGATCAGAGAAGGTGTCCATACATAGGTCAAAAGCACAATCTGTGTGTATTTATCCTACCTAGCTATTGGCAGTGTTTCCCATAGGATTTTGTCATAGCGGCGCTGTTGTCATAACCCAACTGTTAACAGGTACGGGGACAAAGTTAAAAATAATCCCAGTAAATGGTGACTTCTGGCAACTTCTAATTTAAGAATTGGACATATTTGGGACTTTGTAATAAGCAATTAGGTGTAGTGCTTGCACAGTGTACAAATGAAAGCCATTTGATCATGATCTTACTGAACAGCATGACCAAGAGAAGTGCTATTCAGATAGACACAGATAGCAGTGTTTCCCCGTAATGCCTTCAACAGCGGTGCACCAGCACTGCTAAAACCATGAGCACCAATGCTGAATACATTAAGGGGAAACATTGCTATCTGTGTCTATCTGAATAGCACTTGTCCTTATCATCTGTCTAAGAACACAACATCTTGATGACGTTACAAAGCACATCATCCATGCTGTTCATGGCAGTATGCAGGAACATCACCTGAAGTCACTTTGAAAACGTCTAGCGATTCAGGTTGGTTGAGATTAAGTTTATCGGTAGCAATAGCTGAAAGCCCTCGAGCATTACTACGCCACTATAAAGCATTTATATGATGGCAATAACATTGTTACTACAAGGTTGTTGCATCTATGGTACATCAAAATTGTTTGGTCATTACCTACCGCATAGAGGAAGAGAGCGAGAAAGAAAGACACACACACACACACAAATGCATGCACAGAAGCACACACACATACATAAACAAACACACACACACACACCCACACACACACACACACACACACACACACACAACATACACACGCACACGCACCTGAACCTGTGCTCATATATGTTTGCACCAGCCATCAGAATCCCTCTGAGCTACAGACAGACGACACATCACAAGATGCAGAGTGACTTGTAAATAGTCCCTCGCCCCCTCCCTTTACCCCCACAACCCCCCACCCCCCCCCACCCCCATTAACCCCCCCCTCCAGATTGCCCAGTGTGAAAAGAATCCCCATCAACGCCCCTCTCTCCCCCCCGTGGAGCACTCTGACAGCTCCTGTCTCAGCTTTGGTCTCCATCCTCTTAAAAAAGCAAAAAAAAAAAATGGAAGGAGAAGAGGAGGAGGAGGAGGAGGAGGAAGAAGAAGCATCTCTCTCGCGCTCGTCTGCCCGTCTGTCCGGCATCCTGCAGTAAGCATCCCCATAATTGGCTCAGTTCCCGTTGGAGGGTAATTAATCTGTCATCTGCTGCCTTTTGTCAATGATGGAAGAAAGCTTTTTGCTTTTTTGGAATCAGTCTGTGTGTGTGTGTGTGTGTGTGTGTGTGTGTGTGTGTGTGTGTGTGTGTGTGTGTGTGTGTGTGTGTGTGTGTCTGTGTGTGTGTGTGTGTGTTTGAAAAGAGTGTATTTATACATAATAGTGCATGCTTGAGCGTTGTGTGTCATGGTGAGTGTTATGGTGACGGTTCGTGTTTTTGTGTGTGTGTGTGTTTGAGAAAGAGTGTATTTATACAGAATATTGTGAATGCCTGAACATTGTGTGTTATGTTGAGTGTTCATGTGTGTGTGTGTGTGTATCTGTGTGAGAAAGAGTGTATGCCTAAACGTTGTGTGTTATGTTGAGTGTTCATGTGTGTGTGTGTGTGTGTGTGTGCAAGTGTGTGTGCCAGTGTGCGTGCATGCATGTAGATCATTTGAAAGGGCTTTAAGACAGTCACCAGCTGTGAGAGCCTCACGCCTTGATGTGATATGACATTTCCATTACTCCGAAGAGCCCGCCTTTCAACACACGCATTTTAAAGAGTTCAGGGCTCCACACAATGTTCACAATTCACTGCAGAAATGACTAATTAGGAGGGCATCTGTAATAACCTATAGCCTCTTTAACCCAGACGAGCGAATGTTATAGGGGTGAATCAACGTTCAAGTGCTCAATTTTTACACCACTCTGAAGCTCGACGTGGGAGTAGCAAAGTGCTTACTGGGGATGTGTATGCCTGTGTATAGAAGACGTATAGGCAGTGTGTGTATGTGCACTGGCATCTGTGGTGTATGCATGTTGATTGTGTGTGTGTGTGTGTGTGTGTGTGTGTGTGTGTGTGTGTGTGTGTGTGTGTGTGTGTGCATGCATATGTAGGTGTTTGTGTGTGTGTGCGTGCATGCATGCGTGTGTGTACGTGTGTGTGTAAATGTGACCTTGCATGTGTATGGATGCATGAGAATATCTGCATGTGCGTAGGTGCATATGTGAGTGCTTGCGAATTTTAAGTTAGGACGACCACTTGGCTGACGGTACACATAAAAGCTTTCCATGAAAATGACTTAAAAAAAAACACGCCAGCTGTAAAATCTCACCAATTCTTCACAGACACACACACACACACACACACACACAGGCATAACATGTTAAGCTCTAGCCCCTCTGTCCTCACTCCTATGTCTTAGTTGACCCCTAGGTGACCTCATCACATCTCCATGGTGACAGAATGTGACATGCTGTGCCAAGGGAGCACTTCTTCCCTTCCCAGTGCTGTTCATGTACACGCACTCCCATGATTTAGATGTGTGTAAGTGTGTGTGTGTGTGTGTGTGTGTGTGTGTGTGTGTGTGTGTGTGTGTGTGTGTGTGTGTGTGTGTGTGTGTGTGAGTGACACTGTGTGACTCAGTGAGTGACAGTGAAAAAGATAACGTACACAAAGAGGTGAAGCATGCCATAAATTTAAGACATGACATTCCATGAGGTCCCTGTGTGTGTGTGTGTGTGTGTGTGTGTGTGTGTGTGTGTGTGTGTGTGTGTGTGTGTGTGTGTGTGTGTTATATAGTGGTAAAAGACAGTTTATGAAGAGTACTGTGCATCATGCCTTCCACAAAGAGATTCCAGGATGTAAAATCAATGCCTTATTGAGTTTTTGTATGTGAGAGTGTATATGTTTCTCATAATACAAAAGCAAACACATACACACACACACACGCACGCACACATGGACACACACACACACACACACACACAAACACAGTTTGTAAAAGAAATAGTTTCCAGTATGACAATCCATCTGGGAACACACTATCAGAGTCCTTGTAGAGTGTTTCATATAAAGACATTCTGTGATGTCTACTATCACATCCTGCGCCAAACACTCCTTTCATCCTCACAAACAAAAATACAGTTTTAAAGGAACGCAACCTCTGCATCCTCTTGTCACAGAGAACGATTATGGTGTCTGTGTATCACTTGTGTGTGTGTGTGTGTGTGTGTGTGTGTGTGTGTGTGTGTGTGTGTGTGTGTGTGTGCGTGCATGTGCGTAGGTGTGTGTGTGCATTGTGCACAGTTGTTTTTGTACATATTTTGGAAGAACAATCCAGAGCTGTTTGATCTGATGTTTGGTAATGGCAAGAGAGCTCATTAGTGATAATGAGAGACTAATTGGCCTTAATATCAGTAAAAAATTAGCTGCCATTTTGGTAGTCATAATAACAATCCAGAGCCAAGGTGACTTCACAGTGGGCGGAGCCTCATGCATATTCTACTCTTGTCCATTGTCCTGAAACTGTTGCTGTTGGGGGGACCATGGAGTAATGATAGTCATTGTCTCTGTCTCGACATCTCCTTCTTCCTGTTTTTCCTTTCTCTTTCGCCAGACTCTATTGTTTCTTGGTCTTATTTTTTTCCTCCAACAGTTCCAATATGGTCTTTTTTTTCAGTGCACCAATTTTTTATACTTCGTGCTTCCTTCTCATAACTTTGTCAGCAGCTCAGACATGACGGAGAAGTATACGTGTGTGTGGGGATGTGTTTGTGTGTGTGTGTATGTGTGTGTGTGTGATATACCCACATATCCTTTCTTACCTTTCCCTTCCCTCAGATGAAAAATTGTAATATCCTTCCTGGCCTTTATTCATTTCTCTTCGTCTCCCTTGCCCTCAACTTTCTTCTGTCCTTCACTCTTTTCCCCTCTCTCTCTCTTCCCCCTCTTTCTCCTTCTCTGTCTCTTTTCCTCTCTCTCTCCTTCTCTCTCTCTCTCCCTCTCTCTCTGTTCAGGGATGTGGGGGGTGTGTGTGGCGGAGACGTGTGGGTCAGCAGGTGTTCAGTCTCGGGCTGTGTGGTGCATCCACTCCGACGGCTGGACCACACACCCCTCCAACTGTGCGCCATCAGAGCGGCCGCCTCCGCGACGCGCCTGCGTGCGTGTGTGTGAGTGGCACCGCACGCTCTTCGAGTGGCAGCTGTCACCGTGGGGACCCTGCAGCCCCATCTCCTCCTCCTCCTCCTCCTCCTCTTCCTCCTCCTCCTCCTCCTCTTCCTCCTCCTCCTACTCCTCTTCTGTTCCGTCGTCTGTGGTGACGGGCGAGTGTGTGACAGCACAGCGCGGCGTGCAGAGGAGACGAGTGACGTGCTCCAGACGCACCGACGGAGAGCCGGCGTCCGATGAGCGCGTGTGCGAGGCCTTCTCCCCACGCCCGTCCGACGAGCAGGCGTGTCTCCTGCCCTGTCCAATCAACTGCGTGCTGTCCGCCTTCTCCCATTGGTCGCCCTGCCGGAGTCAGAGCTGTGGCTCCGCCCCTCTCCAGCACCGCACGAGGCAGGTCCTGGCCGCACCCCTTTACGGCGGGGCCGAGTGCCCCAGCCTAACCCAGACCAGACGCTGTCACCATGGCGACAGCCCGCCCCCTTGCCTCCCCAGCCAACCAGAGCACAGCTACAGCCTGTGGGCGGGGCCGTGGAGCGAGTGTCGGGTGCGGGCCGTGGGGCCGAGCAGTGGAAGGACCCGGGTGGACTTCAGCATGGATGCCTTGGGCAGGCCGGAGGTCAAAAGGTCGGACGAGGCAGTGATCGTCGTGAGGAGGCACACAGAGAGCATCTTCCGACTGAACCATCAGCACCACCATCAACACCCCCACGACCATCATCATCCTCACCATGTGCATCTGGGAGAGTCATATGGCACCCACATTGGGTATCAGACGCGACAGGTGCGATGTATTCGCAGTGATGGAAAGAATGTAATGCTGAGGTGAGTTCACACTCATTTTATTCATGTGACTGTGAGAGGGTATATGCAGTGGCGGTTCTATAGTGTTTTACGCCCCGGGCGAGACCACCTCTCAGCACCGAAAGCAGAAAGACACGCTGCTTCTGTGCATGGCACCTTCTCAGCAAGCAAGGGCGCCTGCAGTTCACTTAGGGGGCGCCAATGTGCTGATTGCAGCGATATGACACACAGAGCTTTTTATTTATTTGTTTATTTTTTCCCTCAAGCGCTCGTGGCTCCGCCCACGAAATGGCGCCACGGGCGGCTGCCCGGTTCGCCCGTGCCTAAAACCGCTACTGGGTATGTGTGTGTATGCATGTCTGTGAGTGAGAGAAAAAGAGCAGAAGAAAAGAAGTCCTTTCAGTGTGAGTGTATTTGTGCGTGTAACCGGGGGGGTAAAACTTCTGCGTTGTGTATTTTGGAAGGATTACCCAAGCAACCAGGTAACTGCACTGAAATGTACAAAGCACATGAGTCCTCCAGCTAACAGCGTCTTCCATAAACAGAAACTAGCAGGCAAGGAAACGTGCATATATTTAAATGGAAGTAATTAACATGTACAATAAGTATGGCACACCTGAACAAAGCACAAGAAAACAAGACGGGAAGAGTCCTCCAGCTAAAAGCATCCACAATATGCCTAACACCCACATGACATGCAACATAACATAAATAATACAAATTTAACAAAAGTCAGTTCACAAAAATAACCCCAAAATAATGCACATATATTGATTGCAAATAAAATCAGAGAAAACAAACTAATGGATGACACATATTAACACGGATATTAATTGGATTCTTGGGAGCTAAATCAAATCAAACCTACTATAAACAGAAACGAACAGTAAAGAGGAAGGGGGGATCCAGCCACACAAGGCCGGGGGGGTTAGAGGTGGAGCCATCAGTGTGTGCAGACTAAACTGTGCTACACATACAAATATTTTGTGCAATTATAAACCATTAGAAGAGTGATTACTATAACCTGTTACATATGTATGTGTGTTAAAAAAGAGATAAAAAAGAGAAAGAGTAATAGAGTTGTTTGTGTGTGTGTGTGTGTGTGTGTGTGTGTGTGTGTGTGTGTGTGTGTGTGTGTGTGTGTCTGTGTATCTGTGTGTTTGAGTTGCATGACAGAGGGCTAGAGTATATTTGTATGGAGACAATCCATCTGGGAACACACATCAGAGTCCTTGCAGAGTGTTTCATATAAAGACATTCTGTGATGTCTACTATCACATCCTGCGCCAAACACTCCTTTCATCCTCACAAACAAAAATCCCATTTTAAAGGAATGCAACCTCTGTCTCCTCTTGTCACAGAGAACGATTATGGTGTATGTGTATCAGTGTGGAGAGTGTATATAAAAGTGCATGTGACATTGCATCCATTAAATGGGATTATTTGGAGTTGATATTTGCAAATAAAAAATAGATTACACAGGATCAAGAGGACATGGCAGAGGCTTAATGATATTGCCATAGTTGTCTTTTCACACCCACAGCACACAGCTGGAAACTGTAGAAGCTTCTCATTTGTGAAAAATACTTAATTTGGTTTACTATTTTGTGACTTTACTATTACTATTACAAGTCTTGTTGGTGGTTGGCATTCCTGTGTTTGTGTGTGTAGTGTGATGTGTACTGTTTTCAAAGTGTTAGCAAGGTGTGTCCTACATCCAGGGATAGCACAGCATGACAAATGACATGCCTTGTATGAAGCAGAATGACAATAAAGCTAACTTGAACTTCCTTCAAGGCTGTAAAAATTCAGTTCTACATAGTAAGTAGGCAAAACTATGAGCTAGATAGCTGAAATGAAGCTGGTTTGTATGCTAGCGACATCAACTGATAACAGGTCACGGGATTAAATAGGTGAATATTTTCTTGTTAGCCTAACATGGTCATGTAGATAGCTACAAAGCAAGGTAACAAATATAAACTATTATATTTCTCTCAAATTGTATTGAATTTTATTTGAATTCATGAGAAATACTTGCTCTCCAGTTTACGTAATACACAAGCTAGTTCATGCTAGCTAGCTAGGCGGTTGTGCTCAGTGTAAGCTAGAAAAGCCAAAGCTAATTTTAAAAAGTATGTAAAAAAATCATATGTAAAGCAAAGTGAGTGATAAACACGTCAGCCTCTATAAGGGCTTTGCATGATTTACCTCTTTATGACTGTAAGCCGACAGACATTACTAAATAATTCATTCATGCATGCATTTGTCCATCTATCTATTCACCCACAATGCACTTACAAGAATACAAAACAGAAGTGAGTGCTTATGTCAATGCCCTTAACCCTCCATTTGCCTGGCAGCTGTGCCCCTCATTAACCCCTTCAGTGGTGCCTGTAGCTGCGTTTTTTTACAGTGTTATAGTGTATAATGACTCTTTAAAGTGGCATTAAAAAATAACAGTCTTTCCATTTACTGTTGACGGATTAGATTTGTCTTTTGTTGGTATTGTTCATATGATTCAGGTAATCGTGATGTTGTAAATGTAAATCTCCTTTCGTCATTATTGTCATTTTCCCTTTTGGCTCAATACGCATTGTGGGATTTTGAGCTGTCTAAATTGAAATATGGCCAATGTGATTCCTTTTTTAATTTTGATTTGATTTGATTTATTTAAACTGGAAGTACCATTGATTGATAAGACCCTCATTAGCAATAATGTGGCATAGGTAAACATATGAGAAATGTACATATCACAACTAAGGTACTGTAAGCATAAACACATACATAAAATGTCATAAAAAACTGATGTATAAAATCTGAAGTGCTGTTTGCTGCTCATATGTCAACTGACACTAAAAGAGATTCAGAGATGACCATTGACCCTGTCTTGTGACCACAGGCAACCTTACAAAATTTATGTCAGATATTTAGGGTGAACATTTCACAGTGTGATGGATTGATGCCACGACCTTGGTCCACCGACTAGGCTATTAAAATGCAACCTAATCCCTTTATAATTGTCTAGTGTCTGCCAAGCTGAGTCTTTGGTAGCAGCCCAGAGTTCAAGTGTCAATGTTGCTCAGTCTCCGCATACAGTGTCTGATGTCATACCCAAGTTTATTAGATTTACGTTGCACTAATGTGTGCTTTAATGAACTTATAAGACTACAGAAATCGCACAGTCTGAAGAAGGATTTACCGACTTAGCACTTGGAAAGACCCTGGGAAAGCTTGCATGAAACTTCATTAAAATGGTGACATTAGCTATGCGGCACACCTCACCAATATCATTAGCTGTGAATAATATTAGCTCTCTTTCACATCTGTATGTGTAGATCAGGCCTAGCTCTGTGTGTCTAGGCATGTTCATTGGTGACACAGTGTTTAAGAGTTGTACTCCACAGGAAGTGGAAGTGTGTGTGTGTCTGTGTCTGTGTGTGTTTGTGTGTGTTTTGCCCCCCATTGACGTACCTTAATGAAATGCAGGCTCAGGTTATTACTGTGTGTGTGTGTGTGTGTGTGTGTGTGTTTGTGTGTGTGCACCTGCTCGAGGATGTGTTACTGTGTGGGTGTGTGTGTGTGTATTTGTGTTGGTGTGTGTGTGTGCATTTGTGTGTGCATGTGTGTTAGTAACGCACCTATCATGCTGCATGTGTTAGTATATGAATAAGTCATGACATCCCCTAGGCTCTGTGTGTTCTAATGGATTCTACCCAGTTCCATAATGCCATGCTGTGCCATGCTGCTCGCAGTGCGCTGGGGCCCCAATTTAAAAGTGCAACAAGCACCATAAAAGGCCTTCCAGCATCCGCATAGGCTCAGTCAGAATAGAAAGCCACCAAAATGTGCTAATTTCACTGCCACAGCAGGAGCATAAATGGGTTGAGCAATTAGTGGAGGTCTGGATGTCTAGTAATCCCCATTTGCTCAACTGTACCCAGCTGACATTCACACAGAAGTCAGTGATTGCTCTATAGTGGAGCAAACAACATCTTTTCATTCACAAACTGGATGATTTACGTCAGAGGTAATAGAGGGCCTATTGTGGGAGGTCTGCCCAGCACAATATTTCTATGTCAAAATGCTGCTTTTAGGAAGATTAGAACTCCTTCACCTGTCTGTAGATACACGCCAGCCTTGAGACAACCCACCAAGTGTGGGCTTAGCCTCTCGTTCATATTCTACACTCACCAATTTTAGCTCATGCACAGCAGACTTTGCACTTTGCCCATCATTCAAAGATGAGGACCATGATGGTGTCTATTTTTGCTGTTGTACAGAAGATGTGGTGCGAGCCAAGCTCTTATATATGATTGTGTGTGTGTGTGTGTGTGTGTGTGTGTGTGTGTGTGTGTGTGTGTGTGTGTGTGTGTGAATGTGCAGTATGTGTGTCTGTCAGACCCAGATCCTGCAATAAAGCCACATCTGAGGCACAGCGGTCTGAGCACGGCAATCTCTCAGATCGCTCATACTGCAGTCCGATGTAGTGATTCTCTCTGTAGATGTGGATTTGTACGTTTTTATTTTCCCACAGCCAAGTCATTTTGACTTACAAGCAAACCATGCCACCTTAGACAGCCCAGTAGTAGTAGAAAGAAGTAACACAGAGTGTGAGCGCTCATCATCATTCTCCTCGAAAGGACAGTTTGTGGTCTGACGGCACTGACACCGGAGGGGAGGAGATTAGTGTACACACCACACCAGAAATGTTTTCATTTCTCCCTGATATTTCACAACTGCTAAGATCTCCACTGCTGGTTCTGTCCATCTTAACACGTCTGTGTATGTCCAATGCGAAAACATCTCAGTGTGTGTAGAGTGTAGTGTAGTGTCTTTTTCTCTCCAGAAGATTCTCTATGCTGTTCCATATCAGTAGGAACATGCAAATTAATGTGTGTGCGGAATATTAACCTAAAGGCTGCCAAGAGTCTCTGGCAGTGCTGTCAAACTGCGTTGTGCACACCTTTGATCTCGCTTTACTTAATTTTTGTCCCATTCAAGACATACTCTTTCCCTCCCTCTCTCTCTCTCTCTCTCCCTCTCTTCCTTACTTTGAAATATACTTTGAGATATTTTTAAAACACCAAAATACTTTGTAAAACATGCTGATAACAGCCATGGAAGAAGGAAGGAAAGGAAAGGGGAAACACTTTCCAGCTCAAAAGATTTGAAACCTTTTGTAAACAACAGAGAGGAGTTTCTCACTGCTGGTTGCTGGTACAGGAAAACTTTGAGAAGGCGCCCATGCGCAGATTAATTAACATTTGTGTTTAATCTCCACAAATAGAACTTTAATCTTATTAAGCGACGGATTTTTGGAATTTAAATTTCCCACCTGAGTTCTGATGCTCGCCCTGGCTGTTTAATTAGCAACCTAATTACCAAGTGAAATGACTTCAAACTTATCGGCAACACATATCTAATTAATTATTGGCATAGACCTGATTAAATGGCCATTATCCTCTTTTGTTAATTACGCCACTGTTTTGAAATATTCGCACAAAAGCTGTGGTTGTGAACACCATATAAAAACTATTCATTTGATCATCATTGTGGGTATTGTTAGCAGGCTAGTCTGCAAGCTAGATGGAGATACAGGAAATCTCGTAGGTATAATTAGCAGTTCATGTATGCTTCAGACGATGCCTAAACCTCTCCACTGTTCAATACAGATACGTATCTGTGTGAAGTGATTTGCCTTATATGCTACACATGACAGGTGTGTGTAGTGTTGTTTGCAACAGTAGTGTTATTTGCAACAGTAAGACTTTTTTTGGATAGCCACCCTACACAGTCATTACAGATGGTTTGTTAAGATTCAGTTTAATTTTTTTGTATTGCTTTGGACTATATCACCCTAGTCCAACCCAACTCATAACCCAAACCTTAACAAGACAGGAAATGAGTTTAAGTCCTTAGCAAATAAGTGTAAGTCCTTGGAATGAGTTTAAATGCATAAGTAAGTTTTTAATCTAGAAAGTAAGATTTCCATTCTTAAAAGTGCCCAAGCAGGCAGAAGATCTGAGATAAAAAAAAAATGAAAGAATTTCATAGCAAAACATTGACCAGCCTTTTTTCCTACACTATCACAATACAAGAAAAAAGAAAATGTAAAGTTTCATTGAAGGTCCTTACTGTCCTTGATCAGGCGGACACCAGATTAAAAGGTCCTGTAATGTAGCCTTGAGGCTTGAGCCATTTCTTTTTCATTTGCTCCAGCACAATGCTCTGAGCACTCAAGCAGCAGAACATGGTCTACTCTGTCAAAAGCAGCAGGCAGATTTAGAAACAGAACTCTACATCTCCAGGAAATCAATTGGTAAGCAGTAAATTATTTGTAACTTTCAATAGGGCAGACTCATGTGCTGTGAATTGCCTAGGAACCAGATTGTTAATTGATATTTTTCAAGGATCTCATTCAGATTCAATTATTGATTTGAAACTACATTTTGAATGTGTTTTGAAAGAAATGTGCTTTTAGAGGTAGGTGTGATATTTGAAGGGGGAGTTGGAGGGAGTCTGTGATGGGTTTCTGTACCAGACATTGCCCCACTGCATGCTTTAATGTACCTGAAGCTCCTGAGATCACTGATTAGTTAAAGACCCAAAAAAGTTAAAGCTGTATCGGGTTTGGTAACACGATATATATTAGAAGACTGTGTTTGTAAAGATGTTTTTTTTTGTCTGACAAACTGGTGAGACTATTATTTTGGGCCTTTAATGATATTTAGCAAACTACAGCCCACAACATAAAATATGTGTCTTAACAAACAAAACAGGACAGAATTTGTTTGCAGATTTAGGGTTGCATGTGAGATACAATGTTAGTGAAGCAGCAAAAATCCTATTAAAATAAAGAGTTAGAAGTGACATAAAACATATTATGATATCCATTATGGCCGTTGTTAACTTGGCAAATGAGTTGGGTGTTTTCTTAGTTGTAGAGTTGAGTTATTTCTAGAGTTGAGTTATTTATAGCGTTGGGTATTTTTTTAGTGTGTGTGCCTCACCACAGATAGTGTATGGAATTAAACTGGAGACGATAGCCAGCTAGCTGGACAGCTGGATTGCCAGCTCTATATTACCATGGCAGTAGAACCTTGCCAAAGTGTTCTGTATTTTTATTTATTTATTTATTTGTTTTTTTCTTTTACAAAACCAGCCTGTACACAGTTGTTTACACTTGATGAAAAAAAGAATAATCTGCTCATACATCACATTTAGTAAAGCCCCATCATCCAATCTCCCCCTAATGAATGTGAAATTTAAAACACAAACATAACTGCAAAAAATATCCAGATTCTAGCCTTTTACACAGACATAGATTCTTTATAGCTATTACACAGTTACGAAATTGACACTTTAATGGATAACATAGAATGCTGATTCTCCAGCACCTACAAATAGTATTAATAAAAATATAATAATAGTTACTATTTATATTATACTGTTTGTCCATTTAAAAGGGATCTATTTTTTTCGAATGCTGTGTAGCTTTTGTGCTTCTAAACGGTATGTAACATAACAGAAAATCTAAAGTAGAAACAGGCTGTTACAATTTCTGCTTTTTTCAGCCACAAAGTAGTAATACCTTGTACTAGAGTGCCATAAAAAGTGACCGCCAAAAAAGTTTGCCAGTGGTAGAGGTCTTTAAGGTGACAGATATCAAAAAAGAGGCAAAAAAGCAAGCAAGGGGAGAGCTCTGAAAAACTGACACAAAATCACAGTTTCCAGTTTCACACATCAACTTGCAGAAGCTGGAGTTTGCAATTAAAAGTTACCTAAAGGCACTTTTAAAAAAATCCATATCAAGACCCAACACATCTAGAAGTGTTATATTCATAGGTGTGAAATGTTCTACTCACCTCGCTCAACACTTATGAGATTTTCTGTGCCCCTTTGCACTTTAAGTTGTGACCTCATTGAGATGTCCATGGTTAGAATGTTGTGTGTCTCAAACTGTGTCTGCACAGGTGTCTTCACACTTGCTAATGCTCTCCGACAACCACTGTGCATAAGTTAAAATAATTGTTTACTTTATCAGTAAATTAGTGTTTAAGTTTGGTAACAAAACAAATTACCTCCCGCTGTTGGTAAATAAACCTGTTGTGTATTCCTGTGGGTGAGATATTTTATCGTTTGTGCTGCTAATTATTTGTGCTATTTGTGCTATTTGCTATTTTTATGTTTTACATGCGGTACTTTTTGTTTAAGACTACATAATCTGAAGTATCTGATCTGATTAATCTGAAATTCAGATCAATAAAATGATTTTACAAATGTGTAAAGTTGAAGGAGGGTGAAGGAGAAGGAGAAATTGTTCAACAGAAACCACACCTGTACTGTACTACATTTAAAAACATTGAACCTTGTAATGGCATTTTCTTCTCTCATGACCTTTAGACTTGCAAACACATGTTATAAACACACTGATGACACAAGAATACTTGAACCAGTAAACAATAATGAAATTGTACCTCTATTACCATGGGCTATCCAGTCAAGATGTACTAATAGATGTGCTATTACATGTTCTTTTCCAAGCCTCTGTGACCATGACAACGCCCCTGTGAACTTCCGCACATGTGTGATGCCAAGAGACTGTGAGGTCTCTAATTGGTCAGAATGGAGTTCATGCTCCAAAACCTGCCGCACAGTGGACCAATCACCTGGCTACAGAACCAGGAAGCGTCATGTTCAAGGGCTTCAGATTGGCGAAGGCAAGGAATGTCCTGCCCTGGAGGAGAAAGAGGCTTGCAATCTCATTGGTGACCTGCTTCCATTGTGTCCGAGGTAAGACACAAGTACAAAATAAATAACATGAAATTAAAAATTCACTTCATCAATACAAACATGGAATATGTAAAATCCAATTTTGATGCATGTGTCTGTGTGTTTTTTGTATGAGTATGTATTTGTGTGTGTGTGTGTGTGTGTGTGTGTGTGTGTGTGTGTGTGTAAGTGCGCGTGTGTGTGTGTGCATCTGCTCGAGTATGTGTTGGTGTTTGGGTGTGTGTGTGTGTGTATGTGTGTGTGTGTGGGTGGGTGTTTTGTGAAAATCCACTGTGTATTTGCCGGTATCTGTCAGTTGTCTTGTCTCCCCATCCCCCATAATGTTGCATTTCTAGATTTCAGGGGGTTGACCTCCCTGAAATGAGTTCCTGCAGGTTGGGATGTCTGTACTAAATACTATTACATGTACAGCAAAACACACCCACACAGTCACACTGTCCAAATTTTGCAGTCAAATTGAACTTTGTTTAACCCCTGAAGAGACACCCCCTATTATAAGTTTGTTGATACCAGAATGGCAAAGACCAAGTTGTAATGTGTTACTAAAGACTCTCTGTAATGTTTTGTAATGTTGTATTATTGTACAGCGAGCTGTTCCGAGGCAGAAAGTAAAAGTCCTGCCACATATTTGTTCCAATTCACTAAACCAACTGATCCTAGGTAGATGACATAATTAGTAAAATCACCTGTGTTGATAGCACAGGCAGAAGGAATACATGGCAGGACTTGTACTTTCTCAGTCTGCTTTGTCCACCTCTGGGTACAGTGACCACTAAGAGGCTACTCTTTGTTTCCTATCTTGAGTATTTCGTATTGTGATCCCTGTATCGTGTTTTGTATCGTTTTGTGAGTTGACTATTTCATTACAACCCCTATTGTCTCCCCACACCCAAGCTATCAGTGGCTGGTGACAGACTGGGGCAAGTGCCAGTCCCTTCCTCTCCTCGGTCAGCAGGACCATCGTCACGGCAACACCGACTTCCTGTGCGGAGGCGGCATTCAGACCAGGGAGGTGTACTGTGCCCGCGTAGACGACACCACGGCCCCCTCATACAGTAAGCATGCCTGCCCCCACGTCCGCCCCCAGCCCACCCCTAGCCCACCCCCAGCCAATGAGTAATAGCCCCAGCTCCACACAGTCACCCTGGTAATAAAGATGTAAGGCTTTAATTCACCCTGAGATTAACTTTTTTTTTCTATTTGGGCTCAGGGCGTATTTTGTTTCCATCAAAAAATATATATATTTGTCTATTGCCGGCTCAATCAGGGGATGCATCAGTTTGAAGGCATTAAGGGGAAAACATCATCTTTAAGAGGAGAAAATTGTTTCTGTAGGGGGGGGGGGATTGGATTGCTCTCCAGTAATGTATGGGAGATGTCTTGTCTTAGAGGAGAGTGGGGGAGGATTAAGTGCTTTGCGTACATTTCTGCATTTTAATTTAAATGGTAATCGGTGGGACTCTTGTGAAGTGAAGTGAAGTGAAGTGAACTGAGAGGGTGGATTCAAATCACATTTCTCTTCCTTCAGCGGAAATACTTTTTTCAACTCTGGAAATGTGCATTATGCAAAACTTCTGACTCACATTAGCCTCATTAGTGCCAAGCCCTCCATTTTGTTTTCTGCCTCGTGCTTTTTTCCCTCATCTCTGCCCTCGATCTGTTTCCCCCACTCTTGCAGAGCTGAGGCCAGTGAGGCGGGACTTATGCTCTGGGCCCCTTCCCTCATTGGTGCAGAATTGCTCCACCCCTTGTCCTGGGCTGTGCCTGCTTTCCCATTGGACAGAGTGGGGGCCCTGTATTCACGACGAGTGCGATGAGCCACAGGGGAGGAGAGGTCAGAAGAGCAAACACGACACACTAACAAAAAAGCAAAAATCTGGTCAACATGGCACCTGTCCACACCATTGTCCAAAAAAAAGCAACTCCACCCCCAGACACACACACACACACACACACACACACACACACACAAACCTCACTCGCAAACAACAAGGTTGACTCCAAAATCACAAAGAAAAACAATATGGTAACCACCACAATAACACCTTAACCATAATCTGCACTCAAGAAGAAACAAAACAGTCATTTTGTCTGACAGACAAAGTTCTTAAAAACAGTGTCCATTGGATTTGACACAGCTTTACACCACACTCACCCAGAAAACACGTGAAAAACTGCATAAATTCCACCAGACCAGCATACTGTAGTCCAGCTCTTAGTGCAGGCTTTAAGCATGCAATCTCCTGCATGTGCCTGTGCTGTAAGTACCTTCCCTGCCTCACGCAAAGACACACACACACTTGCACACACAGACACGACATGCATACACTTGCTTCCTCTGTGAGACAGAAACACACACACACACACACACAAACATGTACACACACATATATGTTTGCCCGCCATCTAACCTCTGCTGGACTCTCATGGGGAAACAATGTGGTCGTGTATGTATACATGTAAGCTTGAGTGTGTGTGAGTGTAAGTGTGACTGTGTGTGTGCATGAGTGAGAGAGAGATAGAGAGAGAGAGATAGATAGAGAGAGAGAGAGAGAGAGAGAGTGTGTGTGTGTGTGTGTGTGTGTGTGTGTGTGTGTGTGTGTGTGTGTGTGTGTGTGTTAGATGGGCCCTGGCACTTTCCTCTTTGGCCTAAGTGCCAAAGTCATGGCAGCTGGCTATCTCCAGCACCTCTCATCTCTCTGTCACACACACACACACACACACTTACATACTTCCATCTCTCCTTCCATTTCATGCACGCAGAACATACTGCCGTCATCTCTCACACTCACACTACAGCACACTTTAAGTCTCTTAGGTCATCTCTCTCTTTTCTTTCCTGAGAAGCCTGACACTCTCCCCATCTGTTGCTTTTCTAGTAGTATTGTTCTCCATTACTTTCTTTCCCTTATGTTGTTTATGAGTTTAGTGTTGCATGAAGTAAGTGTGTGGGTGTGTGCACATGTCTGCTTATGTATGTGTGTGTGTGTGTGTGTGTGTGTGTGTGTGTGTGTGTGTGTGTGTGTGTGTGTGTGTGTGTGTTCATAAACATGCACTCCCTTCCTTATGCACACACAAAAAGGCGTATGCCACAAGTTGTTTTGACATATACACCCATGCTTATATGTAGACACACACACACACACACGCACACACACACACTGGCACACTCACACACACACACACCTGTGTATATATTTTTTCCTCCCTAAGGGTTTCATGTGCGCCGGCGGTCTGTGCTGAGAGGAACGGCTGGCGCTGCAGAGAGCTGCCCACACCTGACGGACACCATGCCCTGCGACGAGCCCACTTCCTGTTTCTCCTGGCGCGTGACATCACAGGGAGCCTGCAGCCCACAGGATGGACTTTGTGGCCCTGGGACTCAGAAACAGACAGTGGAGTGTGTAACAACATCAGGTATGTGTGTGTGTGTGTGTGTGTGTGTGTGTGTGTGTGTGTGTGTGTGTGTGTGTGTGTGTGTGTGAGTGCGTGTGTGTGTGTCTGTTCGTCTGTCTGTCTGTCTGTCTGTCTATCTGTCTGTGTATATACCAAGTGGCAACGTTCCAGGCTAAACAATGAAGCCAAAACTGAACTTTCTAAAGTTGCAGTACCTCACATGTCCAGTGGGGGATGACTGCAAAAGCGAGCAACTTGCCATAGACGCCTCTGTTAAAAAGTCCCATTTCACAGCAAAAGCATACATATTTACAGCCTGGTTCAAAAAGCAATTATAGTGTCTTTCGGAGGTTTTCAGGTCTATGACAACTCTGAGGTTGTGATTTTTTTAGAATCCATTAATTTACACTTTTAAGGCAGTTTTGGCAGTTTTACATAAGCCCTGAGCAAAATTTAAAACAGTGTTGAAAACACTCATGACTTCGTAGCTTTGTGTGTGTGTGTGTGTCTGTGATGACAAAATGTGTCAATACATTGCAAGAGCTGCATCACAGTGTGATTTTTGAATTGCATCTGTCACAATACAGCACATCATACCTTTCCTTCTTCACATCATAAATACACACAAGATTTTAAACATACACTGTAAAGGTAAAGGTAAGTATTCAACCAACGTAAAAATATGTTGGTTTTATTTTACTATTTTTCAAGTATCATGAGCAATGAAATGAATGCAAGCAAAGCCCATGCAGCGAGTTGTCTTCATTTTTTTTTATAGATTTTATGCTTCACTTTTGACAGTAATAGGTTTTATTGTCTCTTGCAGTATTTTATTTAACATGCTGCCACTAATGATGATGATGATGATAGTGATGATAGTGATGATAGTGATGACAGTCATAATGATGATGGTGAGGTGATGATGATGATGTTGATGTTGGTGCTGAGGCTACTAATGGTAATGATGATGATAGTGGCACATTACAACAGTAGCCAATCTTTTAAGCAAATATCATTCTCTTTGTCGCACACTATATCTCTCTCAGATATGCTGTGCTAGCAAAGGCATTGCAATGCACCCTGGGATGCCATAGCATTCCTCTGACACTCTGGTCCTGAGGCTCACTCATGGTAACACTTGACAGAACGAGAGATTTTAATTGCAGTTGTCCACAGTATGTTTTTTCCCCTCAGAAAATGTCACTCTGGAAAGTGGAAAGTTTCAGCTCAGCTGTCACTTTGTTCAGTAGAAAGAGCAAATGTCATGGCGGAAAAGGCAGTGTGTGTTGAGATGCAGTGTTCCTGCCAGCAGAGCAATCTTGGATTGACTGACTCTGTGCTGAAGCTACCGCCTAAACTGTCAAGGTTCCTCCGAGAATTTATGCTTCAGGACACACACACGCACACACACACACTCGCATACTCACAGACACACACACACACACACACACGTACGCACACGCACAGAATGCATTTATACAACATACATCCACTTGCTTTCTCCGTCAGACAGAAACACACACTACCACACACACACACACACACACACACACACACACACACACACATAGACTTTGATGAGGAGGCATTGCAGTCCTAACCTCACTTAACCCAAGCTGTATAAATCAAAAGTATAGTGTGTAATGAGGTGCAGGTTAATTTACAACACGTAAAATGTGCTTTAAAATGCAAACAAAAAGACTGAAATAAAGAAACATAACTGGTCCCTCATAGGCATCCGAAAACATACAGAAGAAATACATACACTGAAAAATGTACACAGGCTCACGGCAAGCTGTCGCAACAATGCTCCTTACAGGGAAATCGTGCAGCAGTCTGACACCAACC
>CM059275.1:25767823-25782823 GCA_030347295.1 Setipinna tenuifilis | reverse complement strand
GTGAGTGTCTGCATGTTTTCAACCATGTCAGACTCTCTAGATCTTTCCGCCAGGCCTGAATGGAACGAGACTGTATGAGCTCGGACCAGGAGTGTCAATGGGCATGCAGGAAAAATTGATTCACTGTCATACCGCCTATTAGTTTATTCATTGGCGTGTCAGGGTTTGGTTTATGACAATGAACAGATTTAGCTGGACACGCTAAGCTACTCTAAAAAGCACTCAGGTATGGCCACCACCAGCAGTGACAGTTGGACAGAGAGAGTTCAAAGAGAATGGAAGCCAGGGAGAGATGGAAAGACAGGCACAGAATGAAAATACAGCGGGGGAGAGAGAGGTGTATGTGTGTTAAAGCATGAAAGGGAAAGATGGAAAAAATGTGTGTGTGTGTGTGTGTGTGTGTGTGTGTGTGTGTGTGTGTGTGTGTGTCTGTGTGTGTGTGTGTGTGTGTTTGTTGGAGAGGATTTGTGAGAGTGTGTGTGTGTATGTACTGTATGTGTGAAAGAGAAAGAGAGAGAGAAAGAGAGAGAGAGAGAGTGATAAAGGGTAAGAGATAGGTAGCTAGAGAGACAGAGACAGAGACAGAGAGAGTCTCTAACTTTAACAGCCCAGGGACTTTGTGCGTTACCGTCTCTTTTATTTGACGAGGACAACGAGGAGACGAAAGGATTGAAAGAAGTTGAGGCACAATAGAGTCAGACACCTACACAGCGACACAGCGACAGAGACAGAGAGAGAGAGAGAGAGAGAGAGAGAGAGAAAGAGAGAGAGAAAGAAAGAGAAAGAGAGAGAGAAAGAAAGAGAAAGAGAGAGAGAAAGAGCGAGCACAAGGGACCCAGACAACCCAAAGCCTCGGAGCCAGCGTGTTATTTAAAGGTCCATTTCTGCTCTCTCGTCCCCTCCTGCAGACCTTAATGGCCACTGTGATGGTTCAGACCTTTCTCCCTAACCGTCTCTGATGTTCGCTCCCTTAGGCTCTCTATCTCTATTTTCCATTTTATAACTCCCTCTCAGAAGCAGTGATGGCTCCAGCTATGTCATGTGCCAGTGGGGTGTTTCTGTTTGCTTCCAATGTTGTTTTTATTTATTTTATTTTTTTGCTTTGTTTGTTTATTTGTTCATTTGAATGATGCTGCAGAATGGAATGGGTGGGGAGTGAGCATGCCTGTGAGACAGGCAAGAATAGGGCCCTGCAGAACAGACGCCAACACTTAATTTTCCCATTTAGATGTCGTGGAAAAAAAAAACTCCACCAAAACTGAGTAAGTTAAACAAACATAGCACTCTGAATCCCTAGCACAAAAACAGACCAGTTGAGACAAGAGCCTTTTATTAACAACACCCCTCAAAACCAACAGCTTGCCTGCCTGCCAAGGCTGTTGCACTGATGATTTTAAAGACTTCAAGACTTTTTATTGTCATTGAATAGTTGCCTGTATAACGAAATTAAGCAACATGAGATGATGAGTGAACCGATGTCCAAACTGGTGTTCTGCAGACGACATGAACAGTTGCAGAACAGAGTGTGTGTATGTGAATGTGTGTGTGTGTGAGAGAGAGAGATAGAGACAGAGAGAGAAGTGTTGTAGATTCGTCTTGCATTCACAAAGGTTTGTCGCCTATCTTTCTTCTGACATCAGCAGTGATGTCCAAACAGGTGTTCTGCAGAAGACATGAACAGTTGCCTCTGAGCTCCAAAGTGATCCTAAAGTGACCTGTCTCTTCTCTGGTATTCATGCTCCTTGACCAAAGTCAGCTCCTCCCTTCGTCTCTGATACAACTAGCTCGTCCTTGGCCAATCAGCTTTCATTTTCACTCATAAAGTTTTGCTGATTGGTCATGGTGGGGTTTTTTTTCTATGAATGATCATAATGGTGGAAAGTCCTCCATGCTATCCTGTTTTTTTTTTTAAATGGCCTTGCTGACCAGCAGATGGCCAGCAGGGTGGCCAGTGGATGTTCACATTGATGGCCATACTGTGCCTTATCTTTCATCCATGTTGTTCTTGACCTTGTCAGTGTCACAGACGTCAATACTTGGCCTTTGTCCTGGCTGTACCTGTCACTCAAGAAGGTCAACAGCACCATAAAACAGCATTCTATTTGAATGGGCCATGAAAACCAGTAATTAACTGTTCTATAACAATGTAATAACTCCTCAAGCAATGATAAAGCAATGAAAAAATAGCATTTAAAGGTGATGGTTATTATAAAGTGCTACCTGTTTCAGTGGTATGCTGGTCAATGTTTTTATCAAATTGGGATTAGAAGGGAAAAACTAACTGGCCAGGCCCTTTACCAGTGCATAGCACCCGATCACTGCAATTCTCCTCTCCCTTTCTTTCTCTTTCTTCCTCTTCCTTTTCCTCTTCCTCTCCCTTTCTCTCTCCTTAGTTTCCCTTCATGCTAGCTCATCGCAGTAATTGCAGGATATTACCTTGGCCAGCACAGAGACAACACAGCGCAGGGGTGTGATCCAGTCGTGATGTCTTTGGTGAAAAGAAAATCACTGCTTTGTTTTTTTTAACCCCTCTCCCCCCCCCACTCTCTCTCTCTCTCTTTCTTTATCTCCCTCTCTCCCTCTCTCTCTGTCTCTCTCTCTCTCCCCGCGCGCTCCCCCCCCCCCCCCCCCCCCCCACTTTCCCTCTCCGCTGTGAAATGAACCTCCGTTTTAAGGACTTTAATGACTGTTTCTGCGGAGAAGCAAAGAAAAGGAAGTGGCTTCTCAAAGTTGGCCACCGAATCTCAGATCCCATCTCTTTGTGTTTGCTCATATTAGCTGCGCGGCATGGATCAGTGTGCCTAATGCAAGCTAATGACTGGGGCTTTGTTGATTTGTTTAAGTAGAGTAAAAAGAGTGAGTGAAGAGAGATAAAAGGAGGCAGGGAGTGAAAGAGGGAGAGAGGGAGAGAGAGAGGGAGATGGAGGGAGGAGGGGAGAGAGATGCGGAGCCATGATACTGAAGCAGATAGCTCAATTGTGTTAATTGGAAATAAGCGAGAGTGTGTGCCCTGCTTAAAGCTGGTGGAATTAGAATGTATAATGGGCTTAAGATGTGTTTAGCTCAGAGAACTGGAAACAGTTATTGGCAGCTCCTGCCCTGGTTGCATGATAAAGTCAGGCAAAAATTGTTGATGATGAAAAAGAATGGGGTACACACTTAGAAACTCAAAGTACACACTTTCACATGAACATGCATGTGCACTCACAATAGTGTACACATCTCTACATGAAAAATATTCTTTCAAACAAACATTAAAGGCTGTCTCAGCTACATTGTTTACAGTTTGCTTTAGTGAGTTTGTCTCTTCCTCTCTTCCTGTGACCCATCCAGGTGAGGCTGTACCTGATGATCATTGCCCAGGTGACCAACCTCCTACCGACTTTCCTTGTGAATTAGCCTGCGCTAGCGACTGTGTGCTTAGCGACTGGTCGCCATGGTCGCAGTGCTCCTTGTCATGCTCTGGCAAGCATTCCGAAGGCAAGCAGCACCGCACACGCTCAGTTCTCGCCTTGTCTGGAGAGGGTAAGGAAAATGTAGAATTCATTAATTACTAACATAATTAAATAATTCTAATATTTTTGCTGCATGTTTCACATATTAGTTATATCATCTAATTTCAAATCACTGCAATACTGAGGTCAGTACAAAGTGAAATAAACCAATACCACAACCATTCTTTTCCCTTAACTTGTGGATAAAAATATAATAATATAAAACTTTTAAATACATGACTTTCTTCATCATTACAAGGGAGTGCTTTTTGTATATGTGCACTTTCTAGTGACAACGTTGTGAGACACTCAGAACCATCAGAGAACAGATAAGAGTATTTCCAGATGCTTTATTTTAAGAACGCTGCTTAGTCTTTAACAGCTCTACTTGCCATATGGGTAGAGAGCAAGGAAGTGCCAGAAGAGGTGTGTGTGTGGTGGTGTGTGTGTTGTGTGTGTGTGTGTGTGTGTGTGTGTGTGTGTGTGTGTGTGTGTGTCTGTGTGTGTGTGTGTGTGTGAGATAGAGACAGAGAGAGAAGTGTTGTTGATTCGTCTTGCATTCACAAAGGTTTGTCGCCTATCTTTTTTCATAAAAGAGTTTTTTAAAGGATGTTTTTTGACATCAGCAGCTCTCTTTGTGTTGGTGGTGTGTGAGTTCAATTGAAGAGAACTTTCCAGAAGAGAGAGCAAGATCAAAACAGAGCTCTGACTGTGATTGTGTGTGTGTGCATGTGCACATGCGTGTGGATGTGTGTGTGTGTGTGTGTGTGTGTGAGTGTGTGTCTTTTCCACTGCTTCATATTAAACAGTAACTATTCACCGGTCCTGTTTGTGAACTCAGACACTGTAGGCTAGCAGGGATTCTTTATGTGTTTGTCTTTGTACTGCGCAGTGAGCATGAAGAATTCATGGGAATTCATGGAGAGCATGTGTGAGCTTTTGTCAGAGTGAAATACTTTGCTTCCTTTATATGCTATATATATGTGTATATTTCTATGTGTATGTGTGTGCATGTGTGTTTTTGTGTGTGTGTGTTGGTGTGTGTGTGTGTGTGTGTGTGGTGTGCACTGTGTGGTGTGTGTGTGTGTGTGTGTGTGTGTGTGTGTGTGTGTGTGTGTGTGTGATTGTGATTGTGAGTGTGTGTGTGTGTGCATGTGTGTGTGTGTGTGTGTGTGTGTGTGTGTGTGTGTGTGTGTGCGTGCATGTGTGTGCGTGTGTGTGTGTGCATGTGTGTGTGTGTGTGTGTGTAAAACAGCACTGCAACAGCTTGTATGATATTTTAAGGGGACCGGCCCCTTTGTCCTCATTCTCACCACTGGAACCGACTCCGTAAAACTTTTTTACTTTTTCAGGGCCAGTTTCAGAGCTGACGTAAGTATTAGCTCTAGACATGGTACTTCTATCAGGCCGTGAACCCGCTGGGTGGCACTCGTAGTGATGGCTGACAATGGTTGACTGAACAAGTAAGCAAAATGTCAGCTAAAATATAGGCTTTAATTAATCAGCAGTGGTATCCTCATTTATCAAGTAATTACACTTGTCAAGAACCCATTTCATTAAGTCTTAACAGCTCCATAACAAAATTCAACTATTGACTCAACCTTGGAGTAACCCTAAAGTGATCCAGAAACTCTAGGGTTCAACGGTAATGATATTGATGCTGCCACAAAATGGCCCAGGTGATCGTACTCATTTATGTAAACCATCTTCACCTCCTTGGAAGTGCCCCAAGTTTCTTAAGTGAAAACACTCTTATACACACCTGTATGCATAATGAATGCATAATGAGTTAGGGAACTGAGCCAATACTTTGTGTGTGCGTGTCTGTATGTGTGTGTGTGTCTGTGTGTTCTTGTGTGTGAATGTGTTAAGGTGTTAATGTGTGTATTTTTTCTGTGTGTTGAGTGTTTGTGGGTGGCAGAAAACCCTGTGTGTGTGTGTGTGTTTTGTGTGTGTGTGTGTGTGTGTGTGTGTGTGTGTGTGTGTGCATGACCATGACATGTCCTGCATCTCTTTCTCAGGCGGTGCAGTGTGTCCAAGCGCCTCAGCCCTGCAGCAGTGGAGGCCGTGTGGCAGCGGGCCTTGTGTGCAGCTGCACTGGACGGAGGGACCCTGGGGGCCCTGCACCCCTGACCCCCTGGGCTGGCCCCTAAACATCTCTGAGCCAGAGCTCCCCAATGCCACCTGTGGTCTGGGCATCCAGACAAGAGAGATCACCTGTGTGAAAGCCAACAATGGGGTGGTCACACAGAAAAGGTTAGAGAGACCAAACGAAAAAAGGCAGACAGACAGATAAACAGACAAACAAAGGAAGAAAGAGAGAAAGTAAAAAAATGACAGACAAAAAGACAGACAGGGTGTCTAGGTTAGACAGAATGGTTTTATTTTTGCAATCCGCTGTGCTCTGTCTCCACACTTTCTTGTGAACTTTTGTATTTTTATATTTGTCTCTCTTTGTTTGTTCTTTGTGAACTCCTCTTTGCACCTCACCCTCTTCTGTCTCCTCTCCTCTCCTCTTCTCTTCTCCCTTGCCTCCCCAGATGTCCTTTCTCGTCTCGTCCGCTGGCTGAGCGAGTGTGTGAGCTCCCGTGTCCAGTCAACTGCGTAGTCACGCCCTTCAGTGAGTGGAGCAGCTGCCCTGATACCTGCAGCTCAGGTAATACACACAGACAGACAGACTCACAAACACACACACACACACATCAACACACAAAACACACACACACACAGACACACACACACACACACATTATGGGCATATGGATAAATCAAATGTCACACACAGCTGAAGGCTCCAAAGTCCATCATCATATTTTAACCTGGGTGATCCCATCGTCATCATGGTCCCGTACCTGGTGTTCAGTCACCTGGTGCCGTTCCGCAAGCTGGACAGGTCCACTGGTCAAATGTGTCACCTGGACTGGCCCAATGGCCACGAACACACTGATGTACGCCTGTGCTTGCCTAGAAATGCACGGACGTGGGCAAAGTTTTATTTCAAGTCGGGTTGTTCTGAACAAACTGATGTTTTAATATTCTGTCTTTCATCCCTGGTTAGAACAAAGGTAAATATAAGCCAACACCTTTCTTTTCCCCAATCGCTACCTTTTTCACCAGTCAAGGCTTAAAAAGAATAGACATTCTCTGAAACAAGCTGTACATGCATGACAGGAATACGAAGATATCAGCCCGATCTGGCACAGAATAAACCAATCTCTTCATGTGTTGCTGGAAAGCGGCGCTGGGCGTCATTCTGGGAAAACAGCCAAAGTGGTTGCAATTACACCGAATCTCAGACAGGTCATAACCTCCAGCTCCAGTCATTAGCCTACTGGCCAATTTTCTGTTTTGCACTACATTATCTGTGCTACATACTAATTCAGTTTAATCTCGTCTGCTGTTTTGTTTGCTGGCAGGACTAACCCTATGACCTACAGAGTGTTTTCATACTAATTCACTTTATGTTTATTTTTCTGCTGTTTTGTTTGCTTTAAGGGCGAACCTTGTGCACTGCAAGCTGTTACATACAAAATGTAGTTTATTGTTGTCAACTGTTTGGACTAACCACTACAGAGTGTGGCTTTTAAATTACATGGAAAACAATGCAGAGAATAACGGAACATGAAAAAAACATGGTGGCTGTTGTTTTGCTTGCTGTCCAATGTTTGTTTTGATACATTTTTACACTTAAAAAAAAAACATTGCATGACAAGTCATCAAACGGAATCGATGAATAAATTAGCAATGACTGCAAAACCAGGTTTTTGTGCTGATGCAGTTAGTCAGGAGCTGCTGGAGACACTCCAAGCAGCTACCTCCTCCTGGAGCCCCAGACATTGACTCAGATGCTGCGCAGCATGTATACACGCACCCCAGATGAAATGTTGATCCAGCTTTGGGACTTTGAAAGTAAAACCTGAAAAAAAAACAACTCATTCCAATTCTTGTCCAACTGAGAGGACATAGTTAATGAAAACAAAACAAGTAACTAGTAAAAGAGGGTTTCCAATTAATGTTTCCATCAGTTTCCGATGTTTTTTCCAGAGTATTTCAGAGTGATTATGTTCTGGGTTTTGTGTTTTTTGTTACCACCATATTGCTATTTTCCAGCTCTCATTTTCATTCCCGACTTGATTGAAAACGTGTACAATAGGCTTTTTAAAAACAGCCTTTACACGCCAGTTCTCTGAAATGTTTTGATGCCCCGAAACTGAAGTGATAAAAGGGTCCCAAGCTATAACAGTGTCATTAAATCAAATAGGCCTGAAGATTAAAAAAGGTGCCTCGATCCACACACCCAAGAGAGCAATTAAAAACAAATAGAGAGAATATGAGTGCCTTATGTGAAAAATGGGATTTCTCTCTCAAACACATCACTATCCCCTGAATACTGACATTAATGAGCATTATGCTTTTTTAAATATGTTATTCAAAGCTCATAAAGGTTTTATGAAGTCCCCGCACAGACATCCTCCAAAATGATCAGTCCCTGATAGCCACTTTTCTCTTGATTGATCTCTTAGAGAATACAACTGTAGTTACCCAGTCACGACACAGGATCATTATCCAAAGGCCAGGCAACGGGGGCCAGGACTGCCCCGACACTCTTTATGAGGAGAGGGAGTGTGAACCGGCTCCAGCCTGCCCAACTTACAGGTACAAACACACACACATGCATGCACACACGCATCCTCTACACACACATGTATAAACATGATGCACACACACACACACACATATGAATGAGCATGCATGCAGCTGCATACACACACACACACACACACACACACACTCATACACAATGAATTAACAAATACACAAACGTCCCATTTTCCAAGAGTCATTTATTTGCAGAATTTATAATATACCCAGGTCACTATTACTAAGCAGACTTTGTTTGGTTGAAATGTAGGTGGCAGACCTACCATTGGCACAAGTGCATTCTGGTCCCTGATTCTGTGAGGCAGGCAGTTGGGGCCTCCACCGAGTCCTGTGGCCAGGGTCTGGAGACCAGAGGTGAGAGGCAGGACCTGGCATTGTGGGTACCTCACCACTAAAGTCCTCATAAGCAGTACACATTACACAGCAAGACACTTAAGAGTGCAGTCTTAAGAGTTGTTAAAGCTTTTTTATCTCACATTTATATCCTATACCCTATTACAAGAAACAATAGGAGCACATTTAAGAGTGTGAAATAGCTACTTGAAATAGAAAGCTGTTGACACGCCATATGAGGGAAACAGCTGTATAGTGTTCACCAATATAATAACCTGCAAAACTCCATCTGTAGAAGTAAATGAGATACAGTGGACATAACGTTTGAAGTACTTCTGTTTTTCTTACTTTAACATCACTTTCTCACTTTCTTCCTTTCTTTATCTCTGTCATTTCCTTCTTATTTCTCTCCTTGCTTTTTGTTCATTTTATTTTAAATACTTTATGTATGTATGTCTGTATGTATGTATGTATGTATGTATGCATGTACGCATCTATCTATCTATCTATCTATCTATCTATCTATCTATCTATCTACCTATCTATGTGTCTGTCTGTCTGTCTATCTATCTATCTATCTATCTATCTATCTATCTATCTATCTATCTATCTATCTATCTATCTGTCTGTCTGTCTGTCTGTCTGTCTGTCTGTCTGTCTGTCTGTCTGTCTGTCTGTCTGTCTGTCTCCCACTCTCTCTCTCTCTCTCGTTCAGCTGTGACATGTTGGGGGCGGATGATGCACCGGCTGACCTGTGGTTGTGCCTGCTGTGGGGGGGTGCGATGCCGCCCAGGTGCGGGGGTGCCCTGTAGGGACGACTGCACCCTCAGCAGCTGGAGCAACTTTACACCCTGTCAGGGCTGCGGAGGCTGGCGTTCACGCACACGAACACTCACAGGTGACATACATAGTCAGAGACACACACACACACACACACACATATATACGCACACACACTCACACAAACATGTATGCACACACACTTACACACTAGGGCTGTAACGATACACCTAACTCACGATTCGATACGCATCACGATATTTGACCCACGATTCGATACACCCCACGATATTATTATTTATTTATTTTTAAAAAACCATGATTTTATTTTTTATTTTATTAACCCAATTACCACCATAGCGCCCTTTAACGCCCGTCGTATATTCTCCCATTGCGCCCGACAACAAAATACACCTGTAATTGCGAAAACTGACGTTGCTGAACTATAAATACAAATCACACTAGTCAATGAGAGTATAAAGAACGTATTTGTGTATTACAGTTTTTCTCAATTGGTTTGGTACATTTCTCACATCAGAATTGAAATTCTCAAAAGTTCTTGTTCAATTGTCACATCATCATGCCATTTGTGCAGATGAAAAAGGCAGTTTCTCATTGCATTGAACAAATTGCAAATGCTTTTGTCCATCCATGCAAATGATTGTGTACAATTCTCAGTTTTTTCATACATTATCAATAGCTTTTGTCATGCTAATCAAAATGCTTTGTTATAGGAATCTATCAAATAGTCTCTTTCCCCAAAACATTTAGGCTATAATTCATCATATAAGTCTTCACATGCAAAATGATTTACCAAGCCATCATAACATGTCAAGCATATATACATTTCCATAAGACATTTGTCTGTAAATATGATCTAAATTGGTAAATTCCTCCCAGGTGAATCTAGACTTTCTCTAATGAAAAGAGTTGATCAACCAATGATCAACAGTTTTCTGAATGAGCTGAAGGGAGCATTTCATGAACAATCTACTGGGGAGTATATAGGTAACCAGAGCACAATAGAAAGTTACAATGTCTGACAATGGAAGGACAACAGCCAAGAAGAAGGAGAGGAACAGGGGTGAGGCTGCGTGGTGGAGGAGTAGGAAGAGGAAGAATGTCAATGTTTGCCAATAAAGAAGTCATTCTGTAAATGTGAATCTTGTCTTTTCCAATCAATCTTACACATATACATTATATGAGGTCAAATGTACAACACTTGTCATCACACCTAAATCACATTTTACATCAACATGTCCCTTCAAAGTGCACTATTCAATTGCCAACATGACTAATGAATTTGACTGTCTTATCCGTACACAATGACACAATGATTAAACATTCTGATGGCACTGACAAGTATATTGACACAAAAACTTGCTTTTGAGGGATGGCCTAAGGATTTTGAGCAAGAGACTGGCTTTTGCAGGTGATCCACGGTGTTTTGCTATTTGTTCAAACTGTTTTGAGAAATGCACTTGATCTTCTGCAAATTGCAAGAATGATTCGAAAAATGTACCAAAGTGATTGAGAAAAACTGTAAAATGTATATGTTTATATGAAATTATTTTGAGATATTGGCATGTTTTAAGCGCTGTCCCCTTGACTGTGGCTCATTCTGTGTTCGTGCGCATATTCATAGCTGACTAAAGTAGGCAATTGACCATGTTTGTTTACACTTTGTTTGTTTACATTACTGTCAATTCCCTCGTTCTCGTGCCACATCTTATTTTGTAGCAGATATTGTTATTGCATTTACCTCAGAAAAGCTAGCCAGAACAAGAAAATGACTGCGCCGAAAAGACGCCGGTTATTCACTTTGGAGGAGGCAGTGGCGTTATGCGTCAATTCCGAGTCAGAGCTAGAGTTATCCGTCTCGGATTTCAGTGATGTAAGTTCTAAAGTGAATGTGAATATACGATAATTACAGACATAGGACTACTATGATAACTTTGTACAGCAGTTTTGCTAGGTTTTGCTAGGCTCTACAATGACTGGTAAAGCTTGCGCGTCAGGTTTTCCACCTGCATCGTTCCACAACGAAATAAAGCAGGGAGGATTATTCCTGAAGTTATTTTATCTTACCGTATCTGTCGGGTAAGCCTAAACTCGAAGGTCCAGGAATGTAGACATTTCTTAACCTGACGCAATCCTTATTGTTTTGGGAGATGCAGTCACCGGAGCAGACAGGGGCTCTACACGTAAAGCTAGCTGTGAACTCTGAACTCTGAACTCCGGCGAGGCGAAACAGTTCTTCAGTTCTTCAGTTTCAGTTCTTCTTCTTTGTTGCTTCTTTCTAGTTACCTAATATGCCGTGATATAAGCAGTCCATATAGTTCACCCAATTCGTTTTTATTCATACACCAAAAAAAAAAAAAAAAACCTTGAAGGGCATTTCGTGGTTCTGTCTTGTCTGTCGCGATACAACATCGTGGGCCTGCGCACCGCGGTGTCTCGATTCGATACAATATCGTTACAGCCCTATTACACACACAAAAACTCTCTCACTCTTACTCTATCTCTTGCTCTCTCATTTTCTCTCTCTCATACACACACACACACACACACACACACAGAAAACACAAACACACTCTCTTTCACACACATATACACACACACATTCACACTTTCAAATGCACAATAAAGCACACAGATGTTGAGACATATTAAGGTAGGTACCACTAATGTTTTTAACTGTGCATTTATTCACCTCTCCGAGTGCTAAGTTTACTTTACAATTTCATTAAGCAACAAATTAGCACACATTAATTACTGCCGCTAGAATCAAAACTTGGAAATTTACCAAAGATTAATTCCCATAATGACTAATATTCAGTTAATGGCATTTTTTGTGAAGAATCCATTAATGCATTTTAAAATGTATCGTGTTAACCTAAGAACCTTATTATCCTTATAATTACCTTTAGCCACTGCTGTGAATTAAAACTCATTGTTTCATTAGGCAAAGTTTTTTTATATATATATATATTCATTGTTTAAAACAATGCTTTCCTTAAACATCAGTCAATCTGTCTCCCCTTAGTTTAAGTCTTAGGTCTTTCAAGTCTCTCCCTACTCCCCCCTTCTCCATCATTGTCAGGCCGCAGCAAGAAACGTGTGCGCTGCCACCAGTCCTCGCTCTACCCGCTCGTGGAGAGAGAATCCTGCCCCTGCTCCGAGTTCCTGGCCCAGCCCCAGGGCTCCTGGTCCCCATGTCTGCTCCCGGGCACCTCTGAGCTGACCACGTGGCACCTCGGCCTCCCTGGGGCCCAGCAGGCTCTGGACGGGGTCCTGCGCTGGAGGCCTCCCCAGGGGGAGGTTAAGGAATGTGGGCAAGGGAGGCGCTACAGGGCCTTGGCCTGTCTGGACCACCGGGGGCATCTGGTGGAACCCACTCTATGTGCGAGCTCAGGTAGGTAGGACAAGTGGAGAGTCAGTGGAGGGATGTTGACTCAAGAAATGTTGATTGTTAGCGCCATAGCTGATCCCAAAGGGTTTCTGTTTAAACATGCCCAACAATGTGGAACATAGATAAAAAAAAATAGAACGTTCAGGCATTGTTTTTGTTTTTAACTGTCGAAAGGGTCTATAATCTCCACTTGCCTATGTAAAAAAGAAATAGAAAAACTTACAAAGTACAACTTACAAATACAAGAAAAGTACAACTTACAAATACAAGAATGTACACTGCCTCATATATGATGTACATATTTCTCACACAACACAAGTATAAGTCTTATATGCTTAACATAAGTATTACAAAAATACACAGGTTTTACTTTGTAGAAATATACTAGGGATATGTGGTTTACTGTCATTACTTGCAAGTTTCAGATAAAATGTATCAGATTTTGTACAGTTCATCTATGTCATTTACATATGGGTAATGCCAGTGCCTTAGGAAACGTGGTATCAGGCAGTAGTGAGGAAGGTTACCGATTTAATTCAAGATTCTCCTTGCCTTGCCAAAGTGACCTTTCCAAAGATATAGCCTTCACCATTTGTGTGTATGAATAGGTATCGGTGTGAATTGTTAACCTTCAAAGTGCTTTGAGTGCTCACTCAAATAAAAAAGTCAGTTTAATGCAATGCATTCATATTAATTCTACAAGCACATCCTGAGGAGACTTTTCAGAATGCAGACATATACTGTGCATTGCACAACAGTCCTCAAGTAACAGTTCAAAGGAATCGCTTGTCAAAGTCTAAATAAGAAAAAGATGACCAAGCATATGATTTCTTTAACAGTATACTGTTTTATTGGCGTATAAAAATCCTTCAAAAGTCCTCTTGACCGGCCACCTCAAAAGTAGTGCTTTTTTTTTTCAAAATATAAGGTATATGTTTTTTTAATGTATATAAACTCAATATAATTAACCTAACTATAATTTTATACAGTCTTCATGTCATATGGTACCTGCCAGTTGGTCCCTTGGGAACATAAACCTTTAGTCACTGCAGCTGGACTTCTAAAGTTCTTGGACAGTATTTGAACTTGAAAGGGGTTAGGACTCATCATCGTGTTTGCCCTACAGGTCTGGAGGTGGAGGTGTGCCACGTGGCATGCCCACTGGACTGCAGGCTGAGCGAGTGGTCACCCTGGTCATCCTGCAACGCCTCCTGTGGATGGGGGGTGAAAGTGCGGGCCCAGTGGCTCAAAGAGAAGGCGTTCAACGGAGGGCGCCCCTGCCCCAAACTGGACCTCAGAAATCAGGTGGAACCCACTGGCTAAATGGCCGCAAATCTGCAAACCTACATTCTCTCTCTCTCTCTCTCTATCTCTCTCTCGCTCTTGTTTTCTCACCCCCCTCTCTCTCCATGTACATATCTGTCTTTTTATCTCTCTCTGTCTTATACTGTGTGTCTGTCTCTGTCTCTCTTTCACACCTTTTTCTGAAGAAAGATAGGCGACAAACCTTTGTGAATACAAGATGAATCTTCTCTCTCTGTCTCTATCTCACACATACATGCACACACACACACGGACACACACGCACACACACACACACACACACACACACACACACACACACACACACACACACATACACACACAGTTAATAAAGGAAAATATTATTTTGTACAATAGCCAACTTTCCTTGGCAACTCTTGAAGTATGAGAGGGCACTCTGAATCCATAAGGTCACAGTTTCACATTGTCAAGGAAGAAAGAAATCTATAGGACACGTGAAGAAAAATAACTGCTATGTAATGCTATAAAAGTAGACACCAAACTTTTAAGTCATTTTAGACACATTTTAATGGGCTCATTCAACAACTTTACCTGACCAGTGGCTGTGTAATGACCAGACAACTTGGTGCCACATCCAGCCCATGGTAACAGGAAACAAATGTCTGAGACTCTGCTCAGTCCATCACTTGACATATAAACAGCGCTGGCCAACCCCACATCACCTTTTCAAAATCTGACATTTGAAAAATCCAATAACATCAGATCTTGCACTGCGTCAGTCAAGCCCTCTGGAGAGACCGTACATAAAGAGCTTCTCCAAATGGTGTGAAAAATAACCACCCCAAGAGAACACCACCACCCATCAGATCGAAATATTGACCAGAGAACACTCCACACTCCTCACTCCGCAAACAACAGTAGCACAGGAGCAGCAAACTGCCTCCAAAAAGTCCTCCATTCACATTCAGGCACAGCCCATTCCAGATGGACGAGGTGCGAAATGGAAACAGCCCAGAAATGTTCAGGCATTTAACA
>CM059275.1:25687823-25765323 GCA_030347295.1 Setipinna tenuifilis | reverse complement strand
GTAAAAAAGTACTGTGTTTTATGTTCCCCGATCATTCATTGTTCTAGAAGACTAAATCTATGTGACTGCACTAATGCTAATGTCACAAAAATAATATCATCACCCCCATCGTCATCTGTGATAACAATACCAGTAATGCATTTAAATCAGGATTGTAATGGAGGGTACATTCTTGCGAATCCCATTTCAGCACCTTTGTAAAACAGCATTTACTCACCCTCTTATGGGTGCTAATTTCCCAGTCATGCATAGTTTGCACATTTTGTTTTCACCAGGACTTTTGCTGTGTGTTAGATTGTGCCCACTGACACCTACGGAGTGTACACACCCTACTTCACACCACTAATTTAAACATAAATCACTGCACTTTGTCCAACAGTACACTCTTGCAATGTGAAAACCAATGAAATGTGTTACCACACCTCGAAAGACAATGAAGATGCTCTTTATTTTTAATGGCCCCTGGTGTACCAGTGAGAAGAAGGCTAACACCATACTGTAAATGATCACAGCTCTGGCTGTATGCTTTGGACTGTGGTACCTCCCTGTTGGCAAAGTTTAGATGAATCTGTGAACCTTAACTTTGTGTTGATGAAGACTTCAATTGTATGTCTATAATGTGGTCCGGTATAATGTATCAGGTTTTAGACATTTACAATCTTTTCCTGTATTCCTGATTGGCCAGGTGCATAAGGAGAGGAAGCCATTGGCGGGGACAGCATGTGCACGACTCCATGTGCGGACAGCTCGAGCAACCAATCACCTCTCGGACCTGCCAGCTGCCATGTCCCGCCCACTGTGTGACATCACAATGGAGCCAGTGGAGCACCTGTCCAATGGTAAGAGGAGAAAACTGGTAAGAATTGAGGCAAATGCCATCACATCTTTAACAAATACTAAGAATTAAGACTAAACTCTCTCTCTCTCTCTCTCCTTCGCTCTCCGTCTCTCTCTCTCTCTCTCTCTGTCTGTCTCTCACTCTCTCTCTGTCTCTCTAGCCTTGCCAGCCAGGTGTGCACAGGTGGCGAGACAGGCAGGTACTCAGGCATCCTCAGGCAGGTCACACATGTCCAGAGCTGAACCAGACAGAAGCCTGCCTCCTCAACTCCACCTGTTTCAACTACAGCTACAGCTACTCAGGTTTAAACACATGTGCTCAAAGTACAGAAACAGAAACATAATAAACACAGGCTCACTGGTGGCACTATTCTCTTCCAATGCTGTTGTTTACATGCTGTGTGTGTGTGTGTGTGTGTATGTGTATGTGTATGTGTGTGTGTGTGTGTGTGTGTGTGTGTGTGTGTGTGTGTGTGTGTATGTGTGAATGTGTGAGTGTGAGTGTGTGTACACGTGTGTGTGAGTGTGAGTGTGTGTACACGTGCATGTGCGTGTGTGTGTGTGTGTACACGTGTGTGTGAGTGTGAGTGTGTGTGTGTGTGCATGTGCATTTGTGTGTTTGTGTTTGGGTATGTGCACACATGTGTGTATGTTTTACAGCTTGGAGTTCATGTCAGCTCCATGAGAATGCCGTTTGTGGGCGGGGCATTAAGACACGCCTCCACAGGTGTGTCCGTAGCGATGGCGGGCTGGTGGAGATGAACATGTGCAGTGAGGTAAACACGATGCCCAGCTCAGCACAGCACAGCACAGCACAGCACAGCACAGCACAGCACAGCACAGCACAGCTCAGCACAGCACAGCACAGCACAGCACAGCTCAGCACAGCACAGCACAGCACAGCACAGCTCAGCACAGCACAGCACAGCACAGCACAGCTCAGCACAGCACAGCACAGCACAGCACAGCACAGCACAGCACAGCACAGCACAGCTCAGCACAGCACAGCACAGCTCAGCACAGCACAGCACAGCACAGCTCAGCACAGCACAGCACAGCTCAGCACAGCACAGCACAGCACAGCTCAGCACAGCACAGCACAGCTCAGCACAGCACAGCACAGCACAGCTCAGCACAGCACAGCACAGCTCAGCACAGCACAGCACAGCACAGCACATAGATACAGCACAGCACAGCACAGCACAGCACAGCACAGTACAGCACAGCACAGCACAGCACAGCACAGCACAGCACAGCACAGCACAGCACAGCACAGCTCAGCACAGCACAGCACAGCACAGCACAGCACAGCTCAGCACAGCACAGCACAGCTCAGCACAGCACAGCACAGCACAGCACAGCACAGCACAGCTCAGCACAGCACAGCACAGCACAGCACAGCTCAGCACAGCACAGCACAGCACAGCACAGCACAGCTCAGCACAACACAGCACTTTCTCTCCTCTCTCGCTCTCACCCACCTGTTTTAAATCTGCGCACAGCCACACGTTTCCCCCAGTGGAGTTATCAGGGCAGCAACAGAACCTCATTAAAAACACACCTAGCATACACATTTTCCCACTGACAGCAGCTTGTTTGCGTTAGTGTGGTGCCTGTGTGTGTGTGTGTGTGTGTGTGTGTGTGTGTGTGTGGGAGGGTGTGTTTGTGTGGGAAGGTGGGTGTGTTGAATGAGGAGCATCTCAATCACTAGAATGTGCAGAAAGCAGATCTGTACCAATTTGCTGCACTCTGGTGCCAGGAGCATAATGATGAGTTTCTATATAGCTGAGAGTGACTAATAGAGAAGCTGTTTCTGTCTTGTATTTCCCTTAACTTACTTTTTTTCCCCCGTGTTTACAGAGGGGTCCTTCAGAGGAACTGGTCATTTCCTGTGAAGTTAGCTGTCCTGTTAACTGCCTGCTGTCAGCATGGTCGGCGTGGTCAGAATGTTCGCATACCTGCGGCAACCAAAGTATGTCCTCATTCCATCACTCATCGCAACCCATCCTCTGTGTGTGTGTGTGTGTGTGTGTGTGTGTGTGTGTGCGTGTGTGTGTGCGTGTATGTGTTTTCACCACCTTGAACAACTAATGAGTCATGCACAAAAACACTGAGTAAGCATATGCATGACACATATACAATAAAACTACCCTTTTAAGTGCTTATTAATGGTTTATGGTTGATTATGTAACGAAGCTGTAAACAACGGTTGTGGATAAGAACCTGTTACCAGTATTTGCCAAATATAGTGATCCCATAGATATTGGTTGCTTGAGTTCCTCTTCATTAGCCAACAATAATTTTTTTGTGCTGTTCGCAGAGTTAATTTTTCCTCATCTATCCTGTTGTGTCTTGGCATCTCATTAAGAACCATTTTACTAATGATGCACCAGCATGCTTTTTTTTAGTAAAGCATAACATGTATCATCATTTGTACATGATTGACCATCATAAATTGAGCCAAGTTATTGTAATGTGGTGCCAGTGTGTGTGTGTGTGTGTGTGTGTGTGCGCACACATGTGCACGTGCGTGCGTGTGTGAGAGATATGTGGATGAGAGAGAAAAACACAAAACTAAAAAAAAAAACAGCACATGAAAGAGACAAACACCTAGAGAGCACGTGTCTGTATTTCTATGTGTGTGAAAGTGGCTGTTAACGGAATGTCTGCCAGAGCAGTCCCCTGTGGCCGTGGGACTCGTTAGTGACTTAATTAAAAAACACTAATCCTTTACATTTATCCGGAATGGCCCATCTCCTCTTGGCACGGCTGCCATTTCTCAGGAGTCCTGGCCAAAGGGGGCTTATTTAAGGACGTTCACAGCTCCTACATGGAGTATAAAAGCAGAAGCAAAATGACTAAACAGCCATGGGAATTGCCGTGACATGTTGTGCATTGTTTTATGTGCACAAGGGCAATTACATGTAGAGAAGTGCGTGCGTGCGTGCGCGCGCGCGCGTGCATGTGTTTTTTTTGTATGTATGTGTGAAATCTGCATATCTATAAGCATGTATACAATAAGTACACAGTTATCTCATTTCATGTCACATCATCATTTTTATCATTTTAACATTTGAGCATATTTCTTTGACCCATTAATCACCATCTATTCAAAAATCCATGTACCAACACATAGACACGTCTGTTAGTACATGTAACCACGTGTCTGTGTGTGTGTGTTCTCGTGTGTGTGTGTGTTCGAGTGCGTGCGTGTGTGCATGCATGCGTGTCTGTGTCTGTGTGTGTGTGTGTGTGTGTGTGAGTGAGTGTGTGTGTGTGTGTGTGTGTGTGTTTCTTCCTCAGGTCAGATGCTGCGCTCCAGGATGGTGTTACAGGAAGCAGGAGACGGCGGTCAACCTTGCCCAGCCCAGCTCTCCCAGACTAAGCCATGTCCCATCAGGCCTTGCTACTCCTGGTTGCTTGGAGACTGGTCGCCCTGTCAGATAGAGGTAATGGACAAAGGGGAAGTCGGCGTCTGTGCCTTTAATCTATAAAAATGTTTCACCTGGTGCATAAACCCCTGAAACATGGAGATAATGAGTGAGAAAATAAGAAAAGGCACGCTCAGAGGCTGATACTTATATTGTATGTATTGAAAGCCACAAATAAACAACAAGTCTGAGGACAGAACTGGGTGACAGATGTTTCAGGCTTCCACCTTTCTTAGTGTCTCCAGTTTGCAAACACGTCACAAGATGTTCTGGTTATTTATACAGGTGTTAATTACTGTGATATACTACCTTTATTCATTACCTCTATGGCACTAACTGTGGACTGATTTGACTTTAACCTGCATTCAAAGCAGGAGATTTCATCAATTTACCTAATTAATGTACCTAAATAAAGAGTTGAAAGAGCCAGTTACAGTTAGCTGTTTTAGTGAGCGACTATAACAAAGAAGGCAGGTGGACTTCTATTCCCTAAAAGCCATGGTAACCACCTCCACCGAGCACCTACTGCGGATGGGCACGTACACACAGCCACAGACTCGAAGTGTTATTGAGCCCAGCCAAGTTATTAAGAGGAAAAATCCAGCTTAATCCAGTCCGGATGTGGAGTTGGAAGTGAGGAAGAAGATTTGAGGATCACTCGGTAGCGGAGACGAGTGTAAACATGGTAGCGCGGTGTGCACACAGCGAACAGGCCAATCACTTGCTTGATCAGACACCAGAGCGATCTCAGAAAACCCCAGAGAGATGCTTTAAAAAAGAGCTGTTAGCTGCCTGTTTTTAACAGCTCTCATATTTCTATCTTCCTTACTTTTGTTTTTTGCTTTTGATCTCTATGCATTCTGTCTTCATCACTCCATCTTTTTTGCCATCCTCTCTCAGTCTCAATTTCCCTTTTCTGTCTCTGTGTCTCGCTCACTTCCTCTCCTTTCTCTATCTCTCTCTCTCTCTCTCTCTCTCTCTCTCTCTCTCTCTCTCTCTCTCTCTCACACACACACACACACACAAACACACATATTCTCGTTCTTAATTTCCCATTAACTTTGTGTCATATCTCATGCCCTAATTCTGTCTCCTTTCTCTCCTTTTCACACCTCACCTCCCATCCCGTCTGCTAATTTTGAACCCTGTCTCATGCCTTTTCTTCCGATCCGCTTCCCCTCCTCTCCCACCCACTCCATAATATGTTACAAACTAGATGGAAAGTATAGCATTATTAACACCAGTCACTGGGCTCGTAAGGTATTTAGGGGTATTTTATTTACAAAATCATAAGGAAACGTAAGACAAAACGGTAGAGGGATTAACCAAGGCAAAAATGGGGAATCAAAAAGTCCAAAAGGGGGAGAAAACTAGGTGCAGACGTAGCCAAGATGCCACCACCCAGGAGAGAGAGAAAGAGAGAGAGAGAGAGAGATATGTCGGGCTGCCACCCCGACATATATAGGAGGGTCCATCCAAGGCATCTGAAAGACAATTAATGCAGCAATGGTAGGGCAGGATGTGACTGTGCCACCTAGGGGCAGCAGGACGTAACACTCACCCTTCTCCTTTCCCCTCCTCTCACAGGGAGCAGAGTGTGGGGAGGGGTTGAAGGTGAGGAATGTGACTTGTGTTGTCCACTCGGGGGCGCTGTCTGAGGCGTCCCTGTCTGACGTGGTGCCGGAGGAGAGGTGTGGCAGAGGGCAGAGGCCGGCGAGAGACACCCCAGTGCAGCTGCCCTGTTCTGTGCCCTGCCCAGGTAGACACACACACACACACACACACACACACACACACACACACACATGTGCATACACACCAGGTGAAATCATTCCAGGTGCATGATCCTGAATAGAGCTGGAAAAAAGCATTAGAACAATATATAGAGTTATGCTCAGTGCCATTGGGCTCCATGATTTTTTGGCAAAGTACTGTGTGTTAACACACAAGGAATACAATTTTGTGTATAAATGCCACTTAGCAATGCAGACAGTATACAGAACATATCATGTAAAAATGAAATCCACAAGTTTGTACAGTTTATGTGAAAGACAACCAGTATACATAATGTGCAAGTTTGGTCGTAGGATGTAGCAACTGTCTACGGTAACACTTTCTTTTATAATTCATTTTTTTGGTGTGTAACGTAATATTATGTACTTACACTGTACATACTTAATAACCTTATCCCTATGCACTGTGTAAGTATCTAATGTTACATATTGTTACACACCTGTTTTACACTGTATGTAATTGATGTAACAGGGAAAGTAACATATAGGGTAACCCAGTCTAGAAAAAAAAACAAGAACAGCTGAAGCACTGCAGACAGCATTGGTCAGCAACTTATAATGGTCAGAGAAAGCCACTGCCACTGTGTCTGGAGGCTACAGTATACGAGGAAGTGGAGTCACCACGGGGGAAGGGGAGTTAAAAAATGTTGTGTTGAGGTAGTGATAAGTCCACAATGGCTTCCTCTGGCCTTTACCTGATTCTTGGAGTGGGGGGGCGGCAGGAAGAGAAAACAACACCCCCCCCTCCATCTTTCTAAAAATGTCCATGTTCCAAAAATGAATGAAAAAAAATGTTGTTTTTAGCTACATAATTGGTACCTGCGTCCCCTGCCCAGTTATGCTGACATTTAGAAAGTAAATGTCTTGCCTTCCACTCATTACATTGCAAATTCCGGGACAATCTGAGGATGATTTATGTGTTATGTGCTCTTTGAAAGGCTTACCACTTGTCAACTTACTCAAAATGAAGCACCTTGTGTGGTTAAAAGGGTTTTTCAAGTCTGGATAAAAAAAAGCTCTTCAGATTTCAAATCTGACAAGCGGCTGGCTATGTCTCACATCACTGTGACACATATTACATGGTGATACAATTTTGTGTGACTTTAACGACTTTGAACTGTATTTTAATAGAGTTCCTGTCTAGAGCTTTTTCTGTCATTATAACCCTTATTCTCCGCTCCTTGAAGCTAACTACTGAGGTTAGTCACCTCTTCAAATCCCTGATGATAATAATCTTCCACCACTTCACAGAATCCCAGTCAGGCATCCAAGAATAAACATAGGTATCAGTCTCACTTTCTTCAGCGCAGGGCTTTTATGGTCTCTATGTTTCCTTTTTTTGATCTTGTGTCCCTGTCAAGGGGACTGTCACCTCACTGAGTGGTCGCCATGGAGCTCATGCCAGCTCATGTGCATGGACGGGCGTGGCTTTGAGACGCAGGGGCGGCAGGCGCGATCGCGAGCCGTGATCGTCCAGGTGCCGGAGAACCAGGAGGCCTGCCCCAGCCAGGTGTATGAGATGCGGCCATGCAAAGGTGAGAGGCTTGACCAGCCATTAATCCCAGTAATCCCATTAATCCCATACACCACTGGCAGATGGGCCCTACTACTATTGCAGGATTATGGACTGAAGCTCCCACCTGGACACAAAAGTGTCTCGTAACCCCTGCCAACCAAACTTTAGGTGGTTAAGACGCTTTTTTACATAATTTCAGGGAGCCCTATATCATATTCTAGGAAAGTCTGCTTTTGAATAGCATGTTTGCATTAACACTAGGCCACTAAGCTAATCACTCCCCTGCCCAGCCCTGCCCAGCCCTGCCCAGTCCTGGCCTGCCCTGGTTTGCCCTGGCCTGCCCTGGTTTGCCCTGGCCTGCCCTGGTTTGCCCTGGCTTGCCCTGGCCTGGCCTCTCTTTGCCCTCTAGGGCTCTGGGTCTGGGTACGATTGGCCCATTTGCTTAGTCAGCAGCTGGACCCTGCTATCCCATTCTTGGCATGCACCAGACAACAAGCCAGACACATGAGAATAACAAAAGCCCACACACCACTGCTACCGGGGCTCTACTACCCCATTCCTTGGTGACTACCCCCCAGTGGTAGAAGCTCAGCGTTGAGTTACGCCATGCGCTCAAGTCCTACAGTTCTTCTGGTGCATTAGTCATCAATAAATAAACGTAGTCTGACCAGCAAGGACTCGCACACAAAAAATCTGAGTCAGAACCAAAAGAGTGCAAAAAGTCCAGAAAAGTGCAGGTGCAAACGTTTCAGCACTTTTCTGCTCTTTTTGCACTCTTCTGGTGAAGAACTTTAAGAAATGCATGCTCTGAAAAGAAGACTTTTTCTGATTCTGATTTATCGTGTGTGACTACTCAATGACGTCACAAATACAGAAGATCCAGGGATGAGTCATATTGTGACACATTTGGATGACATGACTAAGGGGAAACTTAAGGGCTACTACTTCCATATGAGTTACCATCACTTTCATCACAAAGTTATCTGACTGGATGATTGAGTCATTTTGCAAATGCCAACCTTAATTCATTTCTGTCGGCTCAATCCAGGGATTGTCTGTACTGTATGTCATGTAAACTTTGAAGCTTAATACTGTACCTCGCAAAATAATGGGGAAGGTGTTTGGAAAATGTCTTTCTCATAAAATCAGTACCACAGTTCTTATAAATATCTGTTTTACAAATCATATTACATCACCACCATATAATGAAAACTTTTGAAGTAAATATTTGCTGGGTGCAGAGTATAGAACGTCAAAACAAATAAAAAAAACTTTTGGAATAATCCACAGGAGGGGTGTGCCACACTTACGAATGGAGAACGGGAGGATGGAAGGCGAACGAGAGGAGCGTGTGGTGCCAGAGGTCTGATGGAGTAAACGTCACAGGTTGGTGTCCTGGCATCTGCACTGGGAGTAAAGTGGCACTCACAATGTGATGGATGTCGCCACCTGGAGGTTGTAAAGGGAGCTACACCAGCAGAGACAGGCTGACAGTTGTCGCCTTGGGGACATGATGTTAGTCGCTTTTAGATTGTCAGGCCAGAGCTAAGCCAACAGAGGCATATTGGGGGCAATTGCTTTTAGGCGTCCAGGGCCAGATGCTAACAGGGCCTAGGGGCCAGGATCTTGGGGCTAATGTCCCCCGATTTCTGGCCCGAGCAAAACGATGGGGCAAGAGGTGCCAGAGGCAGTGTCAAGGTTGGGGTGGAGTTCGGGGCGGGGTCAACATTGGTAAGTTGTATTTCTCAAAGAAGATTAGAGAAGTCCTACACACCTTGGAGAGGTACCACACGTCCTGTTATTTCACTGACTACAACTTGGGTAAAGCAAATGGAAACCACAACTGCTTACTTGATGAAAAAAAAACACTTTTAATGGAAAAAAACACAGATAAATATTTCCCCCAAAAGTGGTTTGTCTGTCTTATACGCAGTGTTGCACTGTGTATTTGTTTTACCTAGGCTGCATTTGTTGGCCAGATGGCTGTCCAAAACTTAATGACTCTTAAGATGTAGCCACAAAATGCATCATTGATTTCAGCAGATTTTAAGGAAGCCCGTAAGGACGCTAAGCAGACTTGCAGTAGCTATGACAGCACTATTCTCACAGCAGCGCATGAGTTTGTCAGACATATATTGTGCGAAGGCCAAATAATAAGTCCAAGTGACAAGTGTTGCTCGATAAAAGAAATTAATTGTAATAAAACTGTGTCTCTTTTAAGTTATATTCTGAGCCTTGACTGCATTGATCTGACCTGACTTCTCCCTGTCTCTGGTTCTTCACTGTACTCCCATCTGGCTGCAGATACAGAACCCTGGAAAACACTGGAAAAAGCACATTTTAAGAAAAGAAAAGTTTTTCCCCCTCAGCCACCACTGCACTCAACATATTCCTATGACAGTCACCCATTCCCCTGTATTCTACTGTGTTGTGTTGTCCGCTCTGTCCACCTGTTTCTTGTGTGTGTTATATGTCTGTGAGTAGCAAAGGGGAGAAGTCACTCCACCAGGCTTTGAACCCAGGTCTGCGGGGCACCAAACATGCACTTTGACTGCAACGCCAAAAAGCCAGGCTCATTGGTGTGGCAGTCAGAGCACACCCACAACCCTAGTGATGGTCACTCCATCACACTGTGTATGTGGGAAACTGTTGTTTATGTTACTGACTAAGTTTGCTTTTTGCACCTGCCGCTTGGAACATGATGTGAAATGTGTAATAATAGGTTATCTCTATGGGACAATAAAGACTCTATCTACCTAACCCCTCAGGTGGCTGCCTCCCACACACTCAACCATCAGCTATACGCCACTGCCACCCGCCCTGCACCAAGCCCTTCTCCTTCTGCACACAGGTAACTCTAACTCAAGCTACAAACTCTAGGGCTACCTTTTAAAAGTCTACACACTTCTATGTGCTCATTTGACACAGCTTATTTCAACAGTCCCTGTAACAGTGTATCTACATCATGAAGTAAGTACCGTATAACAAAGTGTGCAACATGTAACATTATGTATTTTCACTGTACCTTAGGGTTAGGATTAGGATTAGGGTTAGGGTTAGGGTTAGGATTAGTGTAGTGTATGTACATGTTACATGTTATTACATGTTATACACTGTAAAAGGGCCTGTTAAAAATGTCTTACCAACTCTGGTGTCATTTTCAATACTGTTTTTAAATTGTTAAAGGTGTGTGAGCTGAAGTGTGCCTGGTTTAGCGTTGATTAAAGACATAAGGGTCGGCTACATTTCATCTTAATTGGCTTGATAAATGATGCTGAACATCCGGAGGTGGTTCTCTGTTTCTTCATCCATAATAACAAAAGGTACAAATCGGGTATTCTCATCTTGTCTCCAAACCATTGTACATGTTCTTCTGACAAGTTCTATTAGCGCAAGACTGTAGCTGAGGACGTTAAGTTAAGAATGTGCCGTACCTTGGACAAAGGAGGTACAGAATTGCTGAACAGTGCACTTGAATGTCCATGAATGGACTCCGGTTCATGCTACACTGAGGTTTTTTTTAATGTATTGTGCCAATTACTTTAGCTTTACTTGCACAATTAGTCAATGCACTGTGAAGATTCAGTCTTGAAGCTCATCAGCGCTCCAGCACTCAGAGTCTTTTCATGTCCTCCGGCTCAGTCAACTGTGACAGCAAAGGAAGCTGTACGAAACGAGGCGCTGCCTCTTATCTTCCTCTCTGTCAAGTCTCACTCTTCTCTCTTCTCCATCTTCCTCTTTTTTTAGACTCCTCTCACTCCTAATTTCCCTCCCTTCCAACACCCTTACCCTTTTTTTATACTTACTCTCTCTTTCTCTGTGTCTTTATCTATCTGTCTGTCTATCTGTCCGGCTGGCTTTCTCTCTCTGTCTGTCTCTCCTCTCTTGCTCTCTCTCTCGCTCTCTCTCGCAGAGTGGTGTGTGTGGATGTGAAAAGGGCTTCACAGAGGTCATGACCTCTCACGGTTTCCTTGACTACTGCACCAGAACCCCTGGGCCTGACCACAAGAAGGCCGACGTCAAAACGGGTTACGGGCAGCCCAGACCGGGCCGCCCCCAACACCAGAACCCCCTCAGGGAGTGGGCTCTGCAGGCTGTGGATCCAGGTAATGTTGATATCAAACCCTAAAGTTAGGCACAAACCTCATTGGGTAACTCTGATTCTGATACAATGGAGCGTTAAGGCCAGAGGTAGTGTGTGGCATTTGGGAACGGTCAGGCTGTTCAGTTGCAATATATTGTCATGTTTGTTTGAGAGACCAATTTGAATCTGAAACAATCGTTTCCATTGTTGACCCCATTCTGATTAAATCAAACATGTTTGATTTGATCGGTACCAGTCTGTTCTGTTTTGTCATGGTTGTGATAGTGATATGGAAGTCTGTTTTATTTTCACCCTGTGCTTACAACCAACTCAAAATGGCATCCAACACTGTCGGTAGGTTTGGTGTGCTACATCGAGGTCTGTTTCCAGCTTTAAAGTGATAACACACAGGTCAACTTTTAGAGCAATGTTGGCCAATCAACTTTACTAACAGATGCAGTTTGGGCACTTTCCTACTTATATTGGGCAGCACATCTTTATCAGGGTAAATTAAATTATGAGCATTGACTAATCATGATCATCCAATGAAAATATTGAGGGCCTATCATGTTGTCATTTGGTAATATTGCTCAAAAAATTGCCCTATGTATTATCCACTTTACAATCTAATCTAGTGAACTACATATATCTAAATATCACAGTCATCTTTACAAAGACCATTGTAAGACTAAGATTTTAAGTAGAGAGATAACTACGCAATATAGCTCTTGGATGATAAATAATTTATTAATGCACATTTAGGAGCTCAGTGGGTTTTACTAGTGCAGAGCAAATGCCCTGCTTATGAAAAAAAAAAACATGTCTAATATTGGATCTATTCATGTGCAATAAACATTTCCTTTTACTGCAGATATCTCCTTTGGGATAAATAAAGTGTGTTTACCCTACTCTTCTCTACTCTAAAGGTGAATGGTGATGTTAATGAAGATGATTTGTATACAAACATTATAGCGCTGATATTGGTTGTTTGTTTGTGTTGTGTGTGTGTGCGTTTGTGCGTGTGTATGTGTGTGTGTGTGTGTGTGTGTGTTTGTGTGTGTGTGTGTGTGTGTTTGTGTGTGTGTGTGTGTGTGTGTGTGTGTGTGTGTGTGTGTGTGTGTGTGTGTGTGTGTGTGTGTGTGTGTGTGTATTGGCAGATGGGCGTGTCAGACCCTGGGTTTATGGGCTGATGGCTGCTGGATTTGTTCTCATCCTGCTTATCATTATCATGTCTTTCCTGCTGTGGTAAGTACTGCTTTCTCTCTCTCTGTCTCTCTCTCTCTGTGTCTCTCTCTCTCTCTTTATATATATATATCTTTCTTTTTCTCCCTCTCTCTTTGTCTCTCTCTGTCTTTCTTATCCCCATCTCCATCTTTCTCTCTCTCTCTCTCTCTCTCTCTCTTGCTTTCACACACACACACACACACACACACACACACACACACACACACACACACACACCACCTCACGTAGAGTGAGCTGCACTCACAGAGCAAAGCATCAAGAACATGTCTCATGTACAGCAACATGTGCGTGTTGAAGAAGTGTGGACAGCTGTAGCTCTGGTTGGGAGCATTACATGATTATTTTATGACCACTGCACATCCTGTGGCACTCAAAAATGCATTTGTGTGGTTACTTTGTAATTATATAATTAATACTAAATAAAGCAGGGCTGAGTATTCATTATCATGTTGGACAAAAATAGCGCTAAGAGTCAGATCTTGGCCACATTTAAAGTCGGGTCTGGCAACCCATCATTTTTTTATGTCAAGTACATGAGTGTCCTCTAGTGGGCATAGGATGCAAGTGCATTTGTGAACCACAGAAACAGGACATACGAAGTTTCGTCACTTGTTGAAAGTTAATGCAGTCTGTTTTTATATGTGATTATTGAACCAGTGATTCACTATGTATTCATATACTTCTAACATGCTACTATCACTCACACAACATTCTCCTCTCCCTCTCTCTCTCACACACACACAAATTTTAATTTCCACACTGTTTGTGCGTTATGTCTGTTTAGCAAAAACACCAAACCAATTCCGAGCAGTGGGGGTCACCAGAAGGCCCTAACGCTGTCATATGATGGGGATACAGATATGTGACCTTTAACCCTGGAGCCACAGAGCTCAGCTATCAAAGCACTGGCCAGCTCTTAACACCACTGGACTTCAAGGTCACCGGACCCCACCAGACACCAAATGGACAGACTTGGAAGACACAATGTAGCAGGATTTAATTTTTTTTTAAATAATAAATATTCAAATGTTCATGCTTTATCCTGTACCTTTCTGATATCCAGTTAAGCAGCTTGGCTGCCAGGCTATCGTGGATTCTCTGCAAAACTGCTGTATTTTTGAAAAGCCTGTCCTTGGGTGATTATGTTCTGTTGTAAGACATGGGCTGGACCAACACAACGAGCCTTTGATGATGATGTTGCTCCAAGGCAATGGGTTGCTATCCATGTGGCAGCTCTGCCGAACAGCTGGGCTTTTAATACCCTCCCTCCCTTGCTTGGTTTCTCCATGCTGGAGGGGTGTGGATCCAGTTTGCCAAAGCTGCACACCTGGCTGGTCACACGAAGCACAGGATTCTGCCTCAGAAAAAAGAGACTCTGCAACAAGACTGATGGACAAGAATAATGCTTTATGCACTATATTAGTGCTGTATGTCTTTTTTTCATTTGTCATATAAATTTTCTCCATAAGAAGTGTTTTGTATTTCCTTCTCTGTTGGTGCAATGTCATTGCTGGTGGGCTTGCCTCTGTGTGTGTGTGTGTGTGTGTGTGTGTGTGTGTGTGTGTGTGTGTGTGTGTGTGTGTGTGTGTGTGTGTGTGTGTGTGTGTTTGTGCACATGTGTGTACTTGTGTGTTTTCCAGGTAATGTTTCTCATCTCTAATAAAAGAAGAAATGGAAGGTCAAAGTTGGTCCCAAAGGACGTTTTCAATCAAAATTCACAAAAAACAACAACCCCAAACAATCCCTGTTAAAATAGCAGACATCCAGAAAAAATCACGAGTCATGTCAAGAGGGTGTAGGAAGATTAGTCCAAGATTAGTCCTGCGTAACCTTGATTCTATGTGTACAAACATGGGAGAAAATACAAATAAAATAAATAAAAATACAAAAAAAAAAAAACCATAAAAACACACAATAAATGTTTTAAACACACTAAAGTAGGCATAACAATTGGCCTGGGTACATTTGGATGGTGGACACCTGTTAAAATTGCTGGTTTATTCAGAGAATTTCTCATTATGTGATAACCAAAATTGTGGTTCTACTATGCAGTAGCCTACTATGCACTTATGTTGTTTCTGATACATATTTGCCATGTCTTTCAAATCACAAAGGCTTCTCAAGTGACCTTGCAGGTGTTCACTGTTTCCCTCTCCCTCTCTCTCTCTCTCTCTCTCTCTCTCTCTCTCTCTCTCTCTCTCTCTCTCTCTCTCTCTCTCTCTCTCTCTCTCTCTCTCTGTGTGTGTGTGTATGTAGCTCTCTCCTGCTCAATCTCTTTCTTTCCCCTTGAATGACCTCTTTCTTTCAGCTTCTTTCCGCTACACATTTGATGATATTGTGGATCATGAAATAATAATCTATACATTGGCAAAAGCACAACCAAGCTACAACAGACTCCAGACTGATTTTATAAGATGCTTTACAGTTTGTAGAAACATTTGTTGTGGAATGTGTGATATGTTTAGTGTTATGGTGTGCTGAATTTATAAATAAAATAAAACAGCATTAACTGGACTCATAATTGCATGCTGTTGTGTTAATGTAAGCACTACCTAATGTTGTTAAGTCTCCCCACTGCTGCAGAAAACCGACATTGGAATTTGGAACAGATATGACCAACATAACTGAAATGTCGTATTCCTGAAAGAAATGAAAAGGTAATGACAACCATATCTGTATCTGAAATAGGCCTAACAGTCCGCTACACATCCATCTAAAGGCCTAACATATTAGCTCCTTGCTTTACATACCTCGTTGCCATGGTAATAATAGATCGCATGCTGATCTCGAGGACAGCATGCGCACGCAGGCAGACGGCCGGCGAGCGGCAGTGTCAAAACGCAGATGTAGTCATTAATCAGCGCGTGGCCTCCGGGCTGTCAGCTCTGTTTACAGTGTATGTGACACTAACCGGGGATGGCGTGCGCACCCCAGCGAGGAGCCACGGAGCTGTCAACTTCAATCCATCCGCAGGAGTTCCTTCGGTCCAACCGGCGTCGGGATCCCTCCGGATGGACGTGTGGACGCACGGCCTGATTACGCTTCCAATCGGCGCCGTCTGCACGAGCAGTCTGCTGAATATGAAGCAGATCTCCATGTTGATTAGAGAGATGACGCGGACATGATTGGATTTTTTACAGGACTCCCCAGAAAGCAGCCAATCTCCTCATCCTCAGGCCTGGACAGATTTCACCACAAGGAAGTACAGGGATTTGTATGAGGTATTTGTCCTCATACAGCACCAAAAGGAAATACACAAACATGAAACTCATTTAAGTCTATTCGTGTTTTTTGTTAGACTGATCATAAAGTAAAAACTGAGAAGCTCACAAAAGATGTCTGGCTTGTGAAAAGGAGTTTCCAGGAAGCTCATACACAGCAGATATGTGCTCTGCATGTGTGTATCCAAGATATGTGCCTATTCATATCTGCAACAGGTGGTCAGGGCTGCTACCCATTGGGCAAGGCCAAAGCAGTACAAAACTGGAAACTTTATTGTAGTGCCCTTACGCTAGTGTGTGTGTTCTGGCGGCAGCTTCAGCCCCTTTCTTGCGACCTTATGATGGGGCGCAGGAATACCATCTCGCCATGCCCAACATGTGACATCCGTGGTGGCAGAGGGGTCACTACGAGTAGAATGTGAGCTAAGTATATTGGACAGCTTTGTTTAACGAGGACATGCTTTTCTAATACGGGCAGAACACAAAATGGTAAACAACTTAAGCTGGCATCTGGCAGGAGGCTACACTTGTGGGAAGTCAATTTCTTCAACGTGTTGCCCACTAGATGGCGCACCAGCTTCAGATCACGATGGGTAGGCGACGTGTCTAAACACGCGGCAAAGTGGCCTCCAAAGACCGTTAATCTCCTGTCATAATGCGAGCGAGAAAAATCAATCCATTCTATTTGGCTCCCTAAACATCTGCATTCTGTTGGCATGGATTGTGCTTAAAGAAAGGGCTGTGTTTAAATTGAGTGAATAAGTAGTTTAGTAAATGAAATACTGTTCATTGATTGAACAGGCCTATGGTAAGCCAAGTCCTCTGGGGACTTGTGTGGTGTGTGTGTATTAACTGTTCTAGCAGGTTATAAGTATTGACAGACAGACCGCAAACATGAGATACAAGAGCCCATGAGATTGACTGAATTGATTTGTTGAGTTTCGGGGCAAGAGAGATATTTTTCTCCTTAAGAGAGAATTTTTTCTTCTTAACAGGAGAAAATTGAGGAGCATCAGGCCGCCTTGACAGACCCATCATAAATTCACCATCGATTCACAATAAACACATTGACTAACTGCACAATGCTGCAGGCAGCTTGAAGAATTTGTAGGGAGCTTTTTTTCCCTTCGTTTTTTTTTTGTTTTTTTTTTGGGGGGGGGGGGGGGGGGGGTAAGGGGGTGGGGGTGGTATTTAGGAAATGCTACTGCACCACTTCAGCCAACTTCACAGGTGTGCTGTTTTTTTAAAGCCATTTTATTCTGCTTGGCCATATAATTATGACCAGGTGTTGATTGTTTCAGTGAGGGGGGGCGCCTGGCAAGGTGTGCAAACCATTCATTTTCTTGACCTACGATTCTGCAGGAGAACAAGCAAGCGAGACAGAGGAAGAAAGTATGGAGGGGAAAAAAAACTTTTGGTTTTTTCGCAGTCTAAGACAACTGAAAGAAAAAGAAGAAAGTGTACTTGGGTAGAAGAGACAAAGCAATGTGTGTGTGTGTGTGTGTGTGTTTGTGTGTGTGTGTTTGTGTGTGTGTGTGTGTGTGTGTGTGTGTGTGTGTGTGTGTGTGTGTGTGGCTGTGTGCTGGTGTGTGCACACACGCACGTGTGTGTGTTTGTGTGTGTGTGTGTGTGAGTGCGTGCGAGAGAGAGGAGAGAAGATTGTCCACACTCAGTATCTCTCTCCTCTCCTTATCAGATGAGATAACGCGAAGAGAGTCCCACTCTTAATGGAGTTTAGGCTCACTGTGATTCACGTCACGTGCCCCAGAACAAACAACACATCATCCACACCGCCAGCCCCATACATCACCCATACTACACACACACACACACACAAACACACACACACACACACACACACACACAAGCACGCACACACACACACACACACAAACATACATACATTTGCATACATACACTGGCATGTTCATGAACACCTATACACACACACATATACACACACACAAACACGGACACAGACACACACACATCTGGCACACATAGTTTACTCACACAGGTACTTAAATACACACACACACACGCACAGTCACACACTTGGAACACCTACATAGTTTCACAGAAGTGCATACAAACATGGAGGACACAAACTCTTACAGTAAATATACATGCAAAACCATACAGCCCACACATACATACACAAATATGAGCACACACACACACACACACACACACACAAATTGACTTGCATAAATCAGCTACAGCTGCACCCTTCTATTTGTGTTCAGGAGCCTATACAGTAGGTCATCATACATTAACTAGAGCCTTAACCTGATTTGGATATAAAACCAACATCATAATGGTTGAAACAAACATGGATAAACATTTTTTTACAGTAACTTACCTCAGTGGAGTACACGTCAAAGGTGGTTAAGTGACAAAGCTAGTTTATTTCACCCAGAGGTAGTCGTAAACCTGATAGAAGAAGAGCACGTTGGCATTTGTTTGGTTAAGAGATCGAAGCCCTGGGGTCTGCTATTAACCGGTTGATGGTTTACCTCTGGGTTAACTGAACCAGGTTTATCACTTAACCCCCTTTGCAGTGCATCTCATTGGTGTACAACACAGACGTTTCTGTAAGGATAAAGAAGGGCTTTGTCTGCAGCCACCTAACCTACATAGACACCCAACTGGAGCAGTGCTGCTCAGAGTCACACAGCGGTGTGTCTGGAGTTCAGGACTGTCACAGCTCCACAGACCTGTCACAGGAAGAGTGACAGACTAGGGGAGAGAAAGAGGGTGTGTGCATAAACATGGAGTGTTTAAAGAAAAAGAAGGAGAGAACAGAGGAAAGGAAAGAGAGCAAAGGAGGATTACTCCCCACCGTCTCTCCCCTCCTCGCCTCTCCCCTCCCCTCCCCTCCTCTCCCCTCCCCTCCGCCCTCCTTCTCTTCATCCCTTCATAATTAAAAGCCTTTTTTTTTCCCTAGCGCTGTGTTCATCTGATGGCTCCAGTGTGTGTGTGTGTGGGTCTGTGTGTGTGTGTATTTAAGTGTGTGTGTGTGTCTGTGTAATTGTGCTTTTGGAAATGAAGTCCCAAACTTGCTGTATTATTTAAAGTATTCAGCCCTCTGGGACAGACCCACCACTGCATCAGCAGCATCTCAGCCTGATCCTAATAGCTCCTTCGCAACACGAACACCTCACCTCACCACTTCCTGCCTGTGTGTGTGTGTGTGAGTGGATACTGTAGTTGTGTGCGTGTGTGTGTGGGGGTGTGTGTGGGGGTGTGTGAGTGGATACTGTAGTTGTGTGTGTGTGTGTGTGGGGGGGGGGGGGTGTGTGCACGCACTTCCTGCCTGTGTGTGTGTGTGTGTGTGTGTGCGTGAGTGTGCACTGTAGTTGTGTGCATTTGTGTGTGTGTGTGTGTGTGTGTGTAATGTAGGTGTGTGCAAGTGTGTGCGTGCATGTGTTTGTGTGCGTACAGGCATGTGTGCGTGTGTGTGTTTTGTGTGTGTCTGTAAGCGTGTGTGCAGGTGAATCACTGTTCCTTTGTACATCTGCCCTGACGTATAATTATCCATCATTTTGAAACCTTTTTGTCTCCTCAGTCAAAGGAGTCATAGTTCATAGGCAGTCCGTCGCTACCCAGGGCTGCAGGAATGGCATTGGTGTGTTCAGCTCAATAATACAAAGTTTGGAGCCGTTTAGCACAGAGCAGCTCATGCACAAGGACACTCACAGCTTATCATCGTGATAACTTTCCCCGTCTGAACACTCAGCTCTCTGGCACAGATCAGATCTTTAAGTGTTTCTCTCTCTATCGGTCCCTCTCATTCCCTCTCTTTTTCTCTCTCTCTCTTTCTCTCTCTCTCTTTTCCACTCAACCTCACTCTCTCTTTCTTTCTCTCTTTCTCTCACTCTCTCTCTCTCTCTTTTTCTCTCTTAGACACCCATTCTCTCTCTCTCTCTCTCACTCTTTTTCTCTCTCTCTCACCCTCTGTCGCTTTTTCTCTCTCAGTCTCTCTTTTCCTCTCTCCCCCCATCCCTCCACCTCTCCCCACCTTGGCCAGTTGGCCTGGGTGTTTAATCAGCTGGGTGCTGCGTGCGACGCGCGCGGGGCCGGATTCCTGCCGATCAATGGCGCTATTGATGAGCCGCAGATAGGGGCCGTTAGAGTGACCTGTCTCGGGGGCGACATTGATTTCATCTTCTCCAATCCATCTGCTTAAGAGCGGCCAGACGCCATTGTGTTTCACCTCGCCGGACAGGCGTTATCAATCATACCCGGAGAATGGCCCCCTGTTCGAGGGGGCTCCACAGCGGGGCCCAGAGTTATGGCTGCACTCCGGATCATTTTGTTTGTCCTGGCCGGGGCCCAGGTAATGATGACATGGGTTATGCTTCACCAGGAACCACGGCCGAGGTGGCTCATATCTCCATTCAGAAGTGCTGTGCTGCCGGGTACTTGCTGTGCCTTGACTCTCACTGGGGGGGTTTCATTAAAGAAGTGAATGTTTTCTTTAAATGGTCGGCAATGTCTAGCCTGATATAAGCCTGCATAAGATATGTCCTCCTTTTTGTAAGTCGCTTTGGATAAAAGCAACTGCTAAGTGTAATGCAATATAATGTAATGTAATAAGAACTGGAATTTATTGTGGCTATGATGCAATGCATAACACTTTTTTCCATTGTAGGCATTGTCATGGATGTTGGAGCACAGTTGCAGCACCAGTTGTGAGGCTGAATACCGTATAAGTGGCCATATCAGTGAGTCTACTGCTCAGCATTGTTTAAACATGGTTGATAAACACTTACCCATTTTATGAAAAGAGAAAATCTGGTAAAAACATCAGCAATGTTTGAGGGGTTATTTCCTGTCCCCATATGGATATTCTACCCATTGTGTGTGATGACAAAAACTATTCATCTGAGCTGAATCACCCAGACCAAACCTCTTTCATAACACACTCAAACACACAAGAACTGAGGCTGACAAGTAAAGCATCCAATTATGAGACTCTCAGAGATATAACTTCACAAACACTCGCCAATCTCGCCTCCCTCAAAAAACAAAGATGAAAAAATGAGATATTCAGACCATTACAAGACTCAACTTGATGTACCTCTATTTTCTTGTCTTTCTTCTCCGACACAGAAAAGAAGGTTTTCCTTCAAGGAGACCTGTCATGTCTTGTCATTGTCTTATCACTACATGTACTAACTGATCAACTTGAAAAGCTGTTGTGTCTTACCCAGGACCTAGAAATCTTATATGAAAAAAAAAACATTTTCATTTTTTCTTTTTAGTCTCTGCCCTTCCCTTAAGCCAAGCAATCAAAAAATATAATTTTAAAAGACTTGTCTCATAACAGGCTCATGCTGGTCGATACAGCCATTAATATAGATCATCAGCCGGAAGCCTTTTGAAGCACAATAACATTCAGGAATACCATTTTCATGATGAAACGCCTGCATGACTTTACAACTTAATCTACACGTACTCTAAAAATGATTCGGTTGCATACTTGGGCCTGTACTTTTTGCCAGCCAATTGTTCTACATTTCCCAACCTCTGAGTTATCCCAGTCCTTTTTTCGATCCATTCTGACACGGGCGGAAGACAGTAATCTTAATTATAGGCCTCACGTACCAAAGCCTTGTGACAAAAAAAACCCCTTGTAAAGCGGATTCTTGTGCAAGGAGAGTGTCACAATGGATTCCCAAAATCCCACTTCGGATTTGATCCACGCTCCGCTGGTGTCGGGAGAGCCGGAGCTTTAATTACTGCGGAACGTTGCAAGTCCTTGACCCACTTCCAAAATCTTATCACAGACACCACAAGCACTCTCCAAACTTCGGCAGCAGGGTTTTGTGGGTAAATCTGTGGCTAAATGAGTGTGATGCGCTGTTCCAGGCTAGAGGAGATTGGGTTGGCTGCACTCGCCGACTTGGCACAGAACGTTCCGCCTGGCACCGCGACGCATCGCTGCTTCCCAGACACACTCCGACGGACTGCTAAACATTCAGGGCATTAATGTAAGGCCCTTATCCTCCAACAGCTTTAAAGAAAAATAGAGAAATGTTCCTTGCTTTTTTTCCTCCTGCATTTTTATTGTCATTCACCACTTGCTTTCTCTCAATAAACTATAGTGTAGCTTCAGGGCTATAGATTTGTAGAGACTCTCTTAAATGTGTTGAGGTAAATGTTCTGAGACAGCACACTGACAGAGATATACACACACACATACACAAACACGTACACACATGCACACACACACACACACACACACACACAAACACACACAGACATGTCCATATCTTCCCCTTTAGCCTCCGGAGGATTCACGGTGCGTAGCCCACTCCCGCTCCTCTCCTCTCCGCTCCATTCACTTCACCCCCCCACTCACAGACTCATTTGTGGATAACACTGCCACAGCCCAGAGTCACTTCAGCCACCGCCGAACGCCATCAGCTGGCCACTGTGCCACTCTAAAAAATAATAGAAATCACCAAGAGTCATCATGTCGTGTAAGTAAGGGTGCAATCCCAATCCCCAACAGGATGGGCTCCACCACCACCACCACTTGCACTTGCGCAGGCCAGCCAGGAGTATGTTTAACAACATCTGAGTGGAACGATACCCGGAAGCCACAATCATCGGAAGACAGCATCAGATATGATTACTCTGAGGAATCGCCACTCAATCTAGTCAGTCGTACATGGGCATCAAGAACTGGCTCTCAGAGGAACAGAGAGAGAGAGAGATGAGAGAGTGAAGGGGAGAGATGGAGAGGGAGAGATGGAGAGAGAGATGACAGAGAGAGAAAGAGTTAGAGGGAGAGATGGAGAGAGAGATGAGAGTGAGAGAGAGCAAGAGGGAGAGATTGAGAGAGAGAGAGTGAGAGGGAGCGATAAAGAGGGAGATGAGAGAGAGGAACAGAAAGAGAAAGAGAAAGACAGAGAGAGAGAAAAAGAGAGATTTTTGGTCCATTCTCGCCACTTGAAGTTGGGGGGAGGGATACATCAGACAACGTTTTGGAGGTTAATTAGAAAAATTATCAGCGGGAGCCGAAAGTGGAGTGGAGGCCGGGGCTGGGGCTGGGGCTGGGGGTGTGGCTGGGGCTGGGGGTTGGGGCTGTGGCTGGGTCTGCCTGGCGCACACAGAAACAGACACGTTGATCCACAGGCGGCTTGAGCTCCGCTCGGGAACGCCAGTGATCCATCTCTGTCACCGGGACGACCGTCTCCTAGGGGCTCCGGCCTGCTCCTCTCCGAGCCCAGCGCTGTGAGCAGGGTGCTAATCAGAGTAGCGCTCTCTCTTCTTCGGCCCTCTCTTTATCCTTCTCTCTGTCTTTTCCACCATCTCATGCTCTGTCCTTCTTTCTCTTTCTTTCTCTCTCTCTCTTTCTCTCTTTGTTGCTATCCTTTGTCTGTCCTTCCGCTTATTCTCTTTATCTGTGTGTACATTTTTTTGCCTCTCTTTCCTCCTCCTTTTCTACACAGCTGTCACAGTTTGAGAGCAGATTTATTAGCTTGACCATAATAGTATTGACTACACTGTATCAGATAGGGCAGCCAAGTCTCTGTGCCATCATCACTGGCTGCGTTTTCTTTCCTCTGTTTCAGCCAAGTGTGCCCACGGCCATGCTCTTCTGCTAACTGCTATCTTGCTGTGTGTCTTATCATCAAGGTGGTTCATTTCGCTATATCAGGTTCAGTTTGGTGCAACATCGTTTCAAGTTTGGAGCCAAATAGCAAATGGCATTTGTAAGTATTGTCAAAGGCCACAGTCATTAGCTTCGTATAAATAAGAACTGGAATTTACTGTGGCTATATGGCAGGAGATAGCACTTTTCATTGTAAGGAGTGTTATGGGCATTAAGAGCATAGTGCCACAGTTGTGACGCTGGTAATTCTATGAGTGGTCATCTTCAAGCACATGGATAACACCTTTCACACAGGCTCTCAAAATAATTACAATAATTGTGAATAATTACTCATTAGGGGCAAAAAAGTGAATCACAAATTTATGATACCACTTGACTCGCTGTTTTAGTGTGACACTGAGTCCACTCCATGATTGCCATACTGTATGAGTCTGGCCTCATGAAAGACAATGACCCAGACTTTTTGTCTGTGCATGCTTTCACTGTAATAAGGAGCTAGTATCTATCCTTTGGTTTATGGTGGTAATTGCATGCATTGCATTATGGTCACATCTCATAATTACTTGTTATTTTACCTAGGTTTTTAAGTTTTAGTCAGAGAATTTCAGAAACACATGCACAAAAAATGTATTTTCATTTTAACAACTAACTTTAACTGCAAGAAACTATTTAACAATCAGCAACAGATTGTGACTTGATTCACAGTCAAGAATCGCCAGTAATTTTTTTGGTTTTGCGTACAAACACATAAGCGTTTGCAAGTGAATATCATCTGTGTCTTTGCAGACAGCACATTGTTTTAAAGTCGAAGGTTTAATCTTTTTCCAGCAAGCAGCTTCCAATTATTTTGAGTGAGACCTCAAAAGTTCACCTTCCGGCATATTTCAATCGATATACACTTAAGACCAACATTTCTCACTCTAAGAACATGATGCTTTGTCAGATCACAATCTACTGTGATCTGACAACCACAGATACAATGACTGTTGATGTTTCATGTACAGTGTGTGTGTGTGTGTGTGTGTGTGTGTGTGTGTGTTTGTGTGTGTGTGTGTGTGTGTGTGTGTGTGTGTGTGTTGGCAGGGGGGTGAGAGTTACTGTTTTCACTTTTGAACCAATCTCATAGTGCAGTTTGGGCCTTCCATTGTTCAAATGTAGCACAATCGTTCACAGATATAGGTACACCCCTAGGCAATTGTGAATGTAAGTATTTAAGTAAAAGCAGCCTGCATGCCAAATGTTGTCTCATAAACTGGGACATAATATTGTGGCACGCTTTATTACTGGGTTCTACTCTAGCTTTTGAATTTTTGTCTGTTGCTCCGCACCCTTGCATGGCCCTTCTGGGGTGAACAACAAGCCACCACTGACCAAGGTAATCACTTGAAAACACCTTTAAAATGTAACCCATCCACTGGGACTTAAAACCCAACCTTCAGGACACCAAACTAAAGTAAAGGTACAAAGTCCACAACCATCCCAGGCTGAGAGGCAGCAAGATAGTCAGCAGATCCACACCAGAACCCTCTCCTTGGCAGCAGAAACTAGGTGTTTTTTAAGCAGGCTGTGATCACATGGCCAGGTGCTCCTAATCAAGCTGATCACATGATCACCTGCACAGGTAGAGTGAATGGGAAGGGCAGAGGGACAAAAAGCACAAAAGGACACACATACAGCCGTAACACTCCTCTCCTTAAAACAATGAATAAATAGTTGCAAATGGTTACATTAATTCATTCATTTATTTTAATGGCGTTTTCTGTGATTACTTGGGTCAGTGGTGGCTTGTTGTTAGCCCCAGTAGGGCCACCCAAGGATGGGGCATAACACTGTCCCATGAATGTTACTACCATGTTGTATCACACTATTCAAAGACTTCTTTGGCTCTACAGCTTTCCTGTTTGGGCTTGGCTGTGTTGACCATAAAGGGTTAACGCTCCCTGGCTTGTTTTTTTTTTTTTCATGTGGACTAAAACTGCTTCTACTATCTCCCTCCCACCACCCGCCACCCACCACCTCCTCCACCCGCCACCTCCTCCAGCCCCGCAGCGCTTTGACAACAACCATCTATTTTCCCTTGATCGCCTCGATAAGGACTCTTCTATTATTCCACTTTGTCAGACATTATGGTAAAATCCCGGAGAAAATCACCTTGAAGCCGGAGCGTTTTGTCTTCTCTCACACATTCTCAAGCCGGCGATGGGGAAGATGTGGCGATAAGCGGTTACAGTTAAACCCTGCTCTCAGCATACAGTTCTCTCCCGAACCATCTGGGGGGTGTTTTCACACAGAGACCGAAATGTCTGAGTTTACTGTGTGGCCAGTAAACAAAAAATGCACAAATGAATTACACATGTGCTTACACACACAGACATACACACACACACACATACACACACACACACACACACACACACACACACACACACACACACACACACACAAACCATAAAGTGTATTTTATTTTAGGGATTGTATCAATAGTAACTCCTTCAAATATTTTCCAAATGACTTCACCTGCCTAAAAATTTCCCCAACATTTCATCATAAATAGGCTTGTGTGTTGTCATACCTTCCTACTCGCCTCATTCACCATCAGCAACTAACCAATTTTAGATTTGTAGGTACAATCCACAATTCAAGTACTAAAGATTCAATTACATTAACTTTTTTATGGAGTACACTACATACATGGAGTACACTATTCATTACTTGCAGGACTTGGAATTAAGTCTAATCTGATTGACTGCTGTTTTCAATAACCTTTCAACAGAGCCATAGACTGTGCACCTTTCTGCATTACTCACAGGCCAAAGCCGGTTATAACCAGATGCTCGGAACGAATCAATTTCCTGGACCGCCATTGTCAGACGCACTCATCTCAACCCTTCTGCAACCTCTGATACATAGAAATTGTAGGAACTGCATTTCTCCTACAGAACCCAATGGTCAACTACAGCAGGTTTTTTTTGACCTGACCTCTTTTGACAGAGGTTGATATTAGGAGCTTACATCAGGGGTAAGATAGCATACTGACCTGAGAAGGACAGTAGTAGTAGTAGTAGTGGTAGTAGTAGTAGGCTAGTAGTAGTACTATTACCACCACCACCACTACTACTCCTAATAATAATAATAATAATAATAACAACAATAATAATGATAAATACATTTTATTTAGAGGCACCTTTCAAAACACCCAAAGATACCATACATACTGTATACCATACCATACATACTGTATTTCAACAGACATAAATGAGAAAAAAGATCATTACAGGGCACTTGATAGAAAAACTGTCACTGTTAGAAAAACAGCTTTCACTGTTTCCATAAATATCGACCTGCATCTCTGCGTATAGACAGACATCAGTAATGACACCAAACCTTCATATAAAGGTTCCGCAAGCCTCTATCATCCCCTGACATTAAGCCTCTCAGTCAATTACAGATAGTCATGCAAATGCCCAGATAATTAATGAACCACTTTCCAGTCCATTTGATCATTAGATCAAAATTAAGCGAACGTCAGATATGAACTTTACATACAGGGGCTCCGATCAACCACGTCCTCCAACTAGGTGATCCTGTTCCTTGGCTGCGATGGAGATTTGTCATGTGCATTGGTTGACAAGGAGATGTCTGGGTGTCATAAACTATCCCTTGAGAGTGAGGAAGTGGCTTTGAATGCCATGTGGGAAAACTGTTCTCAAGAACGTGATTTGTGTGTGGGTCTGAGTGCCTGCATGCGTTCATGTGTGGGTATGTGTGTGTGTGTGTGTGTGTGTGTGTGTGTGTGTGTGTGTGTGTGTGTGTGTGTGTGTGTGTGTGCGTGCATGTCTATTTTTGTGTTTCTGCGTATCTCTGTGTTGAAGTCTAATGGTGTCTGTGTGCATTTGTGGGGAGTTGTTGGATTTATTTTAAAGTGTAGCAGAAAGCACTCCTTATGCATGCGTGCATGTGTGCATACACAAGCATGTGTATGTTTGTGTGTGTGGCAGGGACAGAACATACAACAACAGCTTTACCGATACTGAAGAGATATGTGTCACCACTATTCGGATTATATGAATGTGTAAGTGCGACAGTGTTTGTGTGTGTTTATTTGTCAGTTGAAGTTCTTGTGAAATACTGGCTCTTCCATGAGTTGTGTATATAAATTGTAAAATCTCTCACTCTCATTTTCTCTGTATATCAGGGTGTGTAAACATACAAATTTGAACAGGTGTACAGCTATGTGTGTGTGTGTGCGTGCACGAGTGCTTGTGTGTGTGAGAGAGAGTGTGAGTGTGTGTGTGTGTGTGTGTGTGTGTGTGTGTGTGTGTGTGTGTGTGTGTGTGTGAGTCTGTCTGTGTGTTTTGCAAGTCGTGTAATTGGTGTTACAACATATTAAGAAACATGTTTTGTGTGAATGTGTTGCTGTGTGTGGTGTGTGCATAGGTGTGCATGTGTGTGTGTGTATATTGCATGTGTGTGTGCGTAAGCTATGAATGCTCCGCGGCCTTTCAGCTTGCCCCACTGGCTCCGAGTCTTAATGTCAGAGTGAAATTAAAAGCCTTTGCTGTCGCCCAGGGGCTGAATCTTAATTTAGTCACTGGCTAACTCTACAAAGCTGGAGATTACATTTGGGTGACAAGGTCAGTGCGCACTCATTAAGTAAGAGCACTGCGGTGGCCTTTGAGGGGAGGAGAGCGGGCGAACGGATCTCCGCTTTTTTAAAGTGCACCTGGCCCTGAGAGAAAGAGGACCTGCTCTCAACCTCGAACCCCTTCTGTGCCGCTGAAGTGCGTTCAGGTCACGGTCTCACTCTCATTGATTCTCCAGGCTGTTGAAAACCGAGGCAGAATAGCAATGAGACATGTCCTTTTTGTTTGGCAAATACCCAGTGTGATGGGTGGAGGTGCAGAGAAACTTAATCACTCAAAAGGATGCTGATCGCTCCATGTTTGGATGGTGTAGTTTTTCTTATTATTATTTAGTGGCTGTGTGGATGTCAGCAAAGTTTAATCCTGGAGCTGATGCTCCTCGCATGCTTCTGGTTGGTGCCATCACTCTTTCATGTTAATAAAACTGCTGCCACCTGCTTGGACACTTTGGAAACAAAGCCGTGCCTATCTTCCACCCACTTCACAGCATGAAGAGCAATTTTACACCACTAACATCATGTCAATAACCTCTGACCCAAGACGAACAATGATGCCACAACAACATCTTGAAAATGCCTCTCTGTCCCTCGCCTTCCCTTTCGAGTGGCGGTGCTGAAGATACTGAATGGCTTTAATATGAGAACACTGGGAGAGGGATCTGAGGGGAACTGTTACTCTGAGAAACGATCCCCAGTGTCAGAAAGGTTCACCCCAATGCATTGCTCCCAGACTGGCAGAGTGGAAGTGGGACACATCATGATGAATGGATCACCCGGTGATCGGGAGAAAGAAGAATGCCTCCTCTCAAGTGCTATTTACCTTCGCAGCAATCAATTTCCAGAGAATGTCAAACCCAACACTGCACAACATCCGTTTTCTTCTCCTATCTGGGGGAGTGTGATGTTGACAACAACAGTCATAGATGCACCACATATTGTGAGGAACAGAGTCCTTTGTCGATGGAGTTAGTGCTGCATCAACTTTCATATCAGTAAACAAACCATTAGTTTAGTGAAACTTTAAGAGGGCCGGTCTTGAATATTGAGTAACTTCCAGATGACAGAATGGTCGCTCCGTTAAGATTCAAACAAAACACGTCATTGGAACTTTCATGAATCTTCATCATGACAATGTCCCTAGCAGGAAGATGCTTTGTCAACATCCTGTGGAAATACCAACTTCACCAGAGGAAACTGACCTTAAAACAGGTCCTGTCAAGCACATATGTGTCATAAGAGGGAGAGTTGTTATTGAGAAGTCAACAGGACAGATAATTAGGGAAGAAGGGAATGCAGTTTTCTCATTTCCGTGTTCAAGGTTGTTTAAAAGATAGCTTGTGTAGCCAGGATACACAAACGACGTGACACCTGAGAGGAATGCGTATGTAATGCGTATGATAAAGTGCTCAATTTAGTCGCTCCCTGTCAGTGCGCTAGGGCGCCATTAAATGCGTGAAATCTTGAGCAGCTTTCCCGACCGTCTCCCTCGGCGTAAAAATACAAATTTAGACATAAATAAAACAGCGGCTTTAAAGCTTGCTGTCAGCCTGAGATGAAAGGGAGAAACCATCCTGCAAATGTCAGAATGCAGCTTTACTGGCGGTGCGTGTGTTTGGACGCGTGCGCCTATGTGTGTGTGCGTGTGTGTGTGTGTATGTTTGAGAGCGTTATCTGTGCAGCTTGTTTCAGAATGGGAAATTCACACTCGTCTTGTGACTGAATCGCTGCCTTTTATTTCTCTCTCCGCGCATCACAACGTTTTTCTTCTGACAAGTTGCGCACCAGGAGGGGGTGAAATAGAAAGTCACAACGCCCAAGAGAAGTTTACTTCCAGGAAGTACCGGTCTTCAATGTAATGGCAGTTTTCATTTGTAGCTTATCAACTGGCGTAGGCCTATAACTTAGTGATTAACTTCAAAAAGGAGACATCTCTCTGAAACCCACTAATACATTTGCCGATTTCTCTTAGTAATTAATCACACTCAAAGGACAAAACCATACTTTTTTGTATGTGTTAATATTTCTTTTTACTCTATTAAAAATGAACTGAACTTTCAAAATGTGGAGGGTGTGCCCATCTCTTCCAAAAGAATGGAAAGTTCAAAGCTGAATAGTTTGTTTGGAGCCACATAAATGTACAGGCTCTTCCAAAACTCCCCTTTAAATCTCCGGTAAGACATTTTATATGTATGCCTCCATCAATCACACACAAAATAACATTACGTGCAGGAAGCATATTTACGACTCCCATTTCATTTTGCACTTTTTGAACATTAAAATCTTCACACAGAGAACAGTGTTCAGGCATACAGAGGCAGGGAAGGCAGACACTTAAATTTTTTCATAACACCCTGAAAAGTGTTGCTTTGAACCAACCAAATTGAGGTAACCATCTTTTTACATTGGTTTAGCCTAGGAATGCCATGTATATTCATTATTTACCACATAATATTGTTAGATTAAACCAACATAAAAAAGATCCACAGAGCACAATTCTGGTAGCCTTGAGGTTTTTAAGGCACCCCTAAATGAACTGTACATACTTTGAATTGCGCTCTGTTCTGTAAGTCCTGAGACCAGGACATGCATTTTGTTTATGTTGCAGAAAAATGCTTGCCTCCCTTTAAAATGTATGATATGCATCCAAAGGTCAGAGATGGTCCCCTCTGTTGATGTTGCTTCAAACAGATAGTGAATGACTCACTAAATACATGAAGTGTTTGTTTGTGTCACCAGACCTTTTTCTGGCAAACTTGCACAGGGACTTGCAGCTGGAGGGGAAACTAGACTACGTACGTAGGCATATCTACACACATGCACACACACAAACACAGACACACATACACACACACACCATATGCACAGACCCCTACCCACCTACACACCCCCACAACACACACCACATCACGCTTAAAAAGATTACGGGCTGCACAGTCACAGTGCAGTCGTGTGATAGGCTAGGGATTAGCAGAGTAATCAAACTCATTACAGATGCTGCGACTACTGCAGGCTTACTGCTCTGCACCACATGAGGTGCGATATACTGCCTGTGGTCGACCTCCACTCAGACGGAACTGCTTTTAATCCAGTTAAGCCAGAATCAGGGGAGAAAAACATGCGTAAACAATACACATTCAAGTGTCAGCAACATGTGTTGCCATGTGTGTTTGAGATTTACTTGAATGGCATTTTATCTGTGAGAGTGGTGGGGTGGAATCAATTTGATTTGCTGTTTGCTGTAAAGCACTTTTTTTACGATAAATATTGTTATATAGCCCTTTGCAGCACCTGTGGGCAAACTTGCCCTGCCATTTCTCATGCTATGCCACAGTGAGACAGCTGCAACTCAGTTATATGTAGTCAATATTTTTCGTTGTGGATCTACGAATCTATACAATATGTTATTTATTGCACATCTAGGTAAATTTATGAATACAGGATATATATTTACAGGATGGTGCTACACAATGCAGGATGCCTGTGATATAAAATATTGTAAGTGACTAGAGAATGAGTGTGCAGTGTTAGGTGTAGATGTAGGAAGCTCCTGTGTCATAGGGTGAGCTAGGGCATCTGAATAGACATCACTCAACTATGACTATAACTATAACTATAACTACAACTGTTGCTTATGGTCAGGGCTGTTTACTGCAAAGGTCTTAAATCCTTCAGTGGCAGGCTCACTGGCTTATGGACAACCCTTGAAGGGTTTGTGCTGAAAGAGTTTTCCACCTTGCAGAACACAACTTGCCACATAAAATATGTTTTTTCACATCCAATAAAGGTGATCGAAATATCTCCTGACATAAAATTAGGCTCCCAAAAAAGTGTAAAAAAAAAACCTGTAACCTTTAAGAGTTTGCCATTACGTTTTTACTGAGGGAAAAAGAACAGGGTAATTAGGGCACTAATGAAGAGCAGCATGAGGGAGCTGAAGAGGGTTTCTCAGTGTGGAGTATAAGTGTGTGGTGATTGGAGCTGTGGTGGCATAAACAAGCAATAGTGTACCTCCGCCCTGCGGATAGTGTTCATCATTCATGTCTATCGTTCTCCTTCTTGGCTCCATTTCTCCCTCTTTCCTTACCCACTCTCACCCCTCTCCCCCTTCTCAAACCCCTCTGACATGCCCCCCCCCCCCCACACACACACACACACACACACACAGACCACAATCACCACCCTCTCTTTCCACTCCCGTGCTTTCCACTCTCTCCCTTTGCCTCCCTCACCAAAGGTTTTAAACCTCATTACAGCTCTCTGGATTTGAATCCACAGCTCAAACAATGGACTTAATTAAGACCTGTAATTATTACCGTCGGAGGGTTGGGGGAGAGCACAAGGCACCGGGGGTCTGCTGATCTTTCTTACACTTCAACAAGATGTAAACACAGCTGCCAGACGCTTGCAAAAAAAATAATAACTTTCCCTGCGTCACACAGGGTGAATACACGCGCTGTCTTCAAAAACATGAAATGACACTTTGTTTTTCTCTGTCAGTAAGCCAATCACACTAATCATGGGTACTTGAAGATGCTCTGTCTCAGCACTAGATCAAGGTTGCTCTGGCAGCCTGAAAGAGTCTTTGAGCCAAGCAGCTGTTATCTGACAGAGAGCTTCAGTCTTCTAAATGGGTTATGGAGAGCCAGAGGGCTAAACTGGAAAAAAAAGGCCCCTTTCTCTCTTTCTCCATCTCTCTTTCTCTCTCTCTGTCTTTCTCTCCACTTGTATCTCTTACACACAACACAAACACACACACACACATGCAGACAGATGCACCTAGAGACAGCAGCTCATACCATCTCTTGTCCAGCAGTCTGATACACTCCCACTTTATCCCTCTGAATGCTACAGGCAACATGTTGTTACTATACTGGTCAGAAGATTAGGTCGTCAGATGCTTCAGTGGAAAAACATCAGACATCTTTTTTGGCATCTGGGTCATTTTGAAGTGAATGATTTTCACGGGCATCAAGAATTCTGTTAAATCTTTTTCCATGCACACATCTGATCACTGTTTAACACTGTATTACCAATGTGAAGGTATTACATTGGCATTGAAAGTTGGAAAATGGACATGAAACTATAATCACAGATCAAAGACCAGTGAGTCTTTGTTATTATAGGAGACTAGTCTCTCGTTTAAAAAATGAGAAAAAAATATTATTAATAATATTATTATTAATATTATTAATAAAAGAAGTACAGAGCCCCAAATGTAGACCCCAAAGGACACAAGTATACAAGTATGTGTGTGTGTGTGTGTGTGTGTGTGTGTGTGTGTGTGCATGTGCGTGTGTGTGTTGTATTGTGCTTTGAAGTACTTTAATATTATCTTTGAATTAATTTTTCAATGTCATGGAGAAAATCAACAGATGTGTCGTTCCCACTGGCCATCCAGGAAAATGCATTATAGTTCTGTGGTCCAGGATGGAAGCCACTGTGAAAATTAAAGAAAAGCCTCCACTGCACAACATTGCCAACAATATCACAAAAAGAGGCCAGTCAGCATGTAAGGAAGCTTTTATCGAAGCCAACTGGGAAACAGTGTGTTGCACAGCAGAGGAGCCAGCGGCATGACTAATGAGGATACAGTCTGCACACAAATGCAGATCAAGTGAAAGGTATTGCAATACAAGTTACATAATTTAAAAACTGCCGAACTGAACAGAAAGGAAAACAGATATACGATTAAGTAGGCTATATCCAAAAATATGAGGGACCATTTGGTGTCTTATTGATAGTAGGAAAAGCTGCATTTATCTGAAATTGCTTTAAGTGGTAATGACTTGGCCATTGATCGACTAACAACTTATTCTCATCGTATTTCTTGCATAGACTGTATATAAGAAGGTTTCTTGTCAAAGGTGACTACCTCATGTGATTTTAAAGGCATTTATAAACACCTGCATTTCACGAGAGTCCAAACGCATCCTACTCCCCTAAGGGCACACAACTGTAAATTTGAAAATATTATCATTCAGTGGAGTTTAACTTACTGCGCGATGTGCTTTTCAGTGCAACAAAAAAGATCATTTGCAACAAATGATGTTGTTTCATTGCCAAGAGGAAGTTCTCGAGCAGCTGTTTCAAACGCATGCGTAGTTCCCCTTGGAAGCTGCAGGACAGAGAAGTGCACCGCTATGTGCTTTGAAAACATCAGTCATTCCAATCAGTAGGGCCAAAAGTTCAGTGTTATTTTACAGGTTACGATTATAAACTAATACCAGTCAACTAGACAATAACTTAGATTCAGTCAGAAGTGGAGACGGGATGGGAGCGTTTTGTAAGTGTTTTTATTTTTTTAATTTTAAATACCTTCCGAGGCTTTCACATTTGCTAGTGTTAGCCGCCTAGCTGACGTTTCCAGCTAACTTTAGCGGTTCTGGCTTTCAGTTATGCTAGGTAATATTACACAAAGAAACGTAGCATGACTTGTAGTCACCCGCAACTTTGATGTAACATCTTTGAAGATGATCATACATGGTACCAGCTGTAACCATTAAGAGTCAGGTTGTTTCGTGACATTTAATTTCGCTTTTGTTTTTGTTGGCAGTGCCAGCGAGAGCTAACTTGGCAAGCTAGCCAGTTTCTTGTTTGGGCTGTTCTGAGAAATGTAGGCCAGGCTAAGCGATAGCTTGCTAGCTTGGCGTGCTAATGGTAGTTCTGTTTTGTTAGTGAAATCATATGTTTGGAAATGCTGAAACCAATCACGTCGAAACACTCTACGTTGAGTTTTAAAAACACAGCTAACGCAATCAATGCCATGGTAAGATCTCTAAAAGTTTATACGGTTAGTATAATGCTTCTTTTTTTAGTGAAACTGGAAACAACACCCTTTATGTGTATGTTAGCATGTTCTTTAACTGCCCACTTCGCTTTGTGAAGTAGCCTAGCTGTCCAAGTTAAACAAGCCTGAGGAATCAAGTAAAACACAAAGTAACATTACACTTGGCAAGCTAGACCAACAGTCATCCAACCGTCACGATTAGTTTGTATGGATTTAATAAATGATGTTCACTTATTTGTCTAGCTGAAAAGTAAAAACGAATACGCTTGCTTGTAACTCAGTTTAAAGTTAGATTAAACCAGCCAGATAACATTTCAGGGAAAGTTTTCTTTTGTGTTGGGGAGTGCGTATTTGTCATCAACGGCGTTCGTTTCCCACGAGTCACCCAATTTAGCAACAGTGTTAATGCGAAATCTATCTTTTGGCCTTTTCATTTTCTTAGGCACCGTTCTAGTTAAATTGTTATCACAGAGTAGCAGCTGTAGCTGTAACGGTGACCTCTTTACCAGATGTCGTGCTTGCTGAAAAGCCATAGGCCTAAATTGCAGATGCGATACTATAACATGCTTAAGCCCTTCCATGGCTGTTGGAACAACTGGATGCAAGCCAGTCTTTTCTCCATTTCACTAACCAGACCGCCAGATCCGTTTGTTATGAGTCATCCAGTCTGAACTGATTTCTCTCAGATAAGAACAGTCAGACAATTATAATTGTGGCAAACAAGTGAACACCTGCAAAAACAACCTAAAAAAACAAATGAAGTAGAACAGTAACATGGGACATTTTGAATAAAATAAAAGATGCAGGTAATGTAGGTAAATGTATTAAAATAACATTCAGCCTTTGTCTAGATTTAACTGCATATTTAGAACACTGATGTGGTGGATAAAATAACAATTTTGAGACATTGTCATGGAAAAATTCTATCAGTTTAAGCTGAAAGTTAACACGTCAGACCTTGCTACATCCAACCCAGTCACACTCACACACACCATTCAACAGAGGCCTCATGTTGGAAGTTGTTTTTCTGGCAAAACATGCCAAGTGGTGAACTATACAGTTGATGTTGATTGCATGTTTTGGTTAGAAAGACCTCTGTTGGATGGCGTGTGTGAGTGTTTTGTGAGTTCAGCGCATGTTGGGAGTGTAAGAACTTAGAAGTAATGGCAGGGGCAGGTTTGTGGCAGAGGGATAAGTCCTGGCAGCTTCCCTGTAGACAAGCGGATTGAGGACCTCTCTCCTCTGTCTCTGTCTCTGTCTCCGTCTCCGTCTCCGTCTCCGTCTCCCCACCTGTAAATGACAGCTGACATCTCCAGCCACGCCTGGAGTTAATGAGAACGGCACAGCAAAAAAAAAAAAAAAAAAAAAACATTTTTTATTTATTTTTTTCTTCTAAGGTACTCTGTCAGATTTAGCCCTGTCATTTTGACAGACACATTCGCTCGCTGTCTGTTAACCCATTTACGAGTTTACATAGAGCTGACGTGCCAAACAGGAGTGACAGTGGTGCAAGTCTGACGCTGCTGTCTGTATTTGTTGTGTGTCTGTGCTGTGCTCTCTTTGTGTGACGGAACGGTGTTGTCAACCCTGGTGTTTTGTTGGCTGGGGAGACGTTGCATTGTGGTCTCGGACGTTTGGCTGTCCATTCTCAGGCAGGGCAGGGGGGGCCTGTTGAGTCATGGACTTTGGGAAGGCAGCTGACGTGAATAGCACCCCCCCCCCCCCCCCCCCCCCTCCCACTTTTCTCGTCTACTCCACCCTTACAAGAGCTCCCTAGGCCAAACGTTAACTCTCTGCCTGCCTTGTGAATAAGTGGATGTTTGGACCCTACATCCCTGAGAGCTGTATGTTTATGTCAAACTACACAAGCTTTGAAAACACTGTCGTGTGACTAAGTTGTATAGTGATAAGTCATGATGACTCGATAAGTCTTGAGTCATATCATTCAACCGTACAGTAACAGTAACAAAACAATGCATCATGACTGTAATTGAAGGCTCTTGTCTGTCTCTTTCTTTCTCTCTCTCTCTCTCTCTCTCTCTCTCTCTCTCTCTTTGTTCATTCCTGCCAGGATGGCCCAGTAGAGTGTCTGTGGTGAGCATGCAGTGACCCAACCCCCCCTCGCCTTCTCTGCATCTCTGGGGATGGCAGCACAGGTAGCATGAAAGCCCAGCCCCTCTCCAGATTTAAAGTAAGTCTGCGGTCATGTCTATACACACACACACACACACACACACACACACACACACATATACATGCGCACACACACATATATATACGCACACAGACATATGCACGCAGCAAATAATTCTCAAGTGTTGAGTCAATATCGCATATCTCTGAGAACAAAGAGCAATCCCTCCGTTGTTGTTTTTTTATTGTATTAGTGGAAAGCCTATCCAGGCCAGTGCAAGGCAGTGAATCTCAGTGCCAGAGGACCATGTGGGCGATGGCTGAACAATATATTAGCTGCTGTCGCCCCCACCATTCTGCCTCCCACTTTATTTGACTGACAGCTCATGCATACAGAGTGATGAACAGAAACTAGGACTGCTTCTCAAAAAAAGAAACAAAAACATCATTCAATGAATTTGAGTGTTTACTAGAAATTGCCGGTTGTTTGTTATGAAAGTAAGGGGCTTTCCAGCTCACAGCTGTACTTCCTATGTGGCTCTTTAGAAATTTGTGCAAGAAGCAAAGGCGCTAGGTAAAACAAACCTAACAAGTTAGACATGCATTATTGCAATTAGTCATTTCTGCCGTTCTGCCTGGAAAATCTGACGTACAGGAACTTGCCTAGAAATCTTTCCATAGAAATGCATCAGAAGACACTGAGAAATGGCCATGCTTTTTTACAACACTGTAGAACATTTTTTGTTTTGTAGTCTGTCCAATCTTGGATCAGTGAATATGTAATCCAAGCAGTAAGAAATGCCAACTCAATTAATAACAAGTGTACTAAGAGGCTCTGAAAATCTGGCTCTGACCTGCTCCTTTCCCGCAGGTTAATTCCAACTACACCCCCCTTTTGTGATTTTACAGACAGACATTTATTTGCCAAATGGTCAGCCTGTAGATTTGCCTGGGGCAGCCTGTAGATTTGTTTGTGTGGGTTGTATAGTTACATTAGATGTTAACTTTGATTTTAGCCAAGTCTGAATTCTCTCTTGCATGTAGACTGACCTTACCTTTGCTAATAAAGACATATGTCTAGCCGTTTTAATAATAATGATAATCAAAAATGCTAATTCACACATTCAGTGAAAGAGACATGCTAATAATAATAATAATAATAATCATAATAATAATAATAATAATCAAAATGATAATTTGCACATTCAGCAAAAGACACATGCTCTGTGTGTGAGGAATTAATTTAGCTTAAGTTGCCATCTAGCCTATATTTGGTCCAGTTGGTATTTAAAATGGACACTGGAGGTTTTCAAATTTAGCAGGAAAAAGCTTAGGGGACGTGCCTGGCGTCATGTGATGCGCTGACTAACCTGTGGCACTAACTGTGGTCAGTAACGGTGATGTGATGTGTCCTGTGTGTTGAAGGCTGCGTGGTGATTTTCTCAAGGGAAGTCAGCGGGGGGCGGAGCTGGCCATGTCACGGGTCCCTACGCCCCCTCCCCCGGGGGAGATGACAGCAGGACCTGTGGCAGAGAGCTGGTGCTACACACAGGTGTGTGTGTGTGTGTGTGTGTGTGTGTGTGTGTGTGTGTGTGTGTGTGTGTGTGTGTGTGTGTGTGTGAGTGTGTGTGTGTGTGTGTATGTGTTCGATGTGTGTCTGCCTGCCTGTCTGTATGTCTGCCTGCTTTTCTTTCTGTGTGTATATATAGTTGTGTTCATATGGTCTGTGGGAATAATTGGGGAAATTTCAACAGGTGTGTACAGCTGTGTGTGTGTCTGTGTGTGTGTGTGTGTGTCTGTCTGTCTGTCTGTCTGTTTCTTCCTGTGACCCTAATAGAATGGGCTAACTGTAAGCGTCTCACTTTGAGATGTGTATAGCAATGAAACTGATGGCTATGATTCTTTGAGTGACACTCATTTAGTCTAGTCATCAAACTGTGTGTGTGTGTGCGCACACGTGTGTGCATGCGCATGACCGCAGCTGTTAACTGTTATGTTGCTCTCCCACCCCCAGGTCAAAGTGGTGAAGTTCTCTTACATGTGGACCATCAACAACTTCAGCTTCTGCCGAGAGGAGATGGGCGAGGTGCTCAAGAGCTCCACCTTCTCCTCGGGACCCAACGACAAGATGAAATGGTGAGCAGTGTAGAACTAGAGCATTCATAGCTTACGCACACACACATACAATACACACACACACACACATGCACACCTATGCACACACAACACACAGCAGCACATTCACACAAAACATGTTTCTTAATATGTTGTAGCACCAATTACACTACTTGCAAAACACACACACACACAACACACACACACACACAACACACACACACACACACACACACAACACACACACACACACACACACAACACACAACACACAACACACACACACACACACACACACACACACACACACACACACACACACAACACACACACACACACACAACACACACACACACAACACACACACACACAACACACACACACACAACACACACACACACAACACACACACACACAACACACACACACACAACACACACACACACACACACACACACACACACAACACACACACACACACACACACTGACATTAATCACTGCTCTTTTGAAATGCACATGCTCAAAGAGATTGGTTGATAGACACTTCTCTGTGATGCACACAGACGTGCTGTTTGCCGTAGCTTTATACTCACTGGGTTGCTTGCTGTTTTCTTTTGTCTCGTCATTCCTCTGATACTTCCCTCTCTCTCTTTCTCTGTCACTCTCTCTGTCTCTCCCTCTCTCCCTCCCTCTTCCTCCCCCTCTTCCTCTTCCTGCAGGTGTTTGCGTGTGAATCCCAAAGGGCTGGACGAGGAGAGCAAAGACTACCTATCACTGTATCTACTGCTGGTCAGCTGCCCCAAAAGTGAAGTCAGGGCCAAGTTCAAGTTCTCATTACTGAACGCCAAACGAGAAGAAACTAAAGCCATGGGTGAGTGTGTCAGTGGGTAATTCATAGCATTTATGCACCGTGAGTCAGATACCTCACTTTATATCACTCAATATGACAATTAAATTCAATGTGCCCTTAAGGCTCCCAGTCCATTGTGTGTGTTTTTTTGTGTAAGGGTGTAACATCCTTCCTATACATTAAAGATTAAAGCACTATTCTGACTCATCTTAAGGGTTGACATTTTATTGCTCGCCATTCTATTTTTTCCCCTCAGTCTCTTCAATCTCCTTAATCCCCCAATAGTCTAGCCTTTGGAATAGGTTTTTTTTTCCCCTGTCCTGGCTGACCTGTTCACCCCTCTTTCCTATGACAGAAAGCCAAAGAGCATACCGCTTCGTCCAAGGCAAGGACTGGGGCTTCAAGAAGTTCATCCGCAGAGACTTCCTCTTGGATGAGGCCAACGGGCTGCTCCCGGACGACAAACTCACCCTCTTCTGCGAGGTACGTTTTGTGTTTAAGAGAAAAGGAAGGGGGGGGGGGGGGCGGCCATCGAAAGCGCAACAGATGCTGCCGCCACACAGTGACCGAGCGCGTGTGGTTGCCGTCACCGGAATCGCTCAAGTCTGTTATTGATTGAGCCAATTTCCCCCACCATCAGGACGAGATCCATCCCAGTTAGCGTTTAACCACGCTCCTACATTCACAATCACTGCAATAACCACGCTGCTACATTTACAATCACTGTTTCCTGCTCCAGGCTGCAGCTGCAGAAATTGCCTCGAGGATTGACTAGGCGCTTTGGGAATAATTGATCTTCTGAAGCAACACACCCCACACATCACAGCAGAAGACTTTAACAATGAGCTTCACTCATTGACAAAAGTGTGCTGGTTAAATTACTCTTAGAAAAAAAATGCTATAGGAAAAATAATTCAAAATATTATGTATTTAGATCAGAATTATATATAATCATATGTATTAATATATTTGTAATAAACATCCAACCACGTGTGTACGTGTGTGTGTACGTGTGATGTGTGTGTGTGTACGTGTACGTGTGATGTGTGTGTGTGTATGTGTATATGTGTGGGTGTGTGTGTGCATTGAAAAAGTCTCTGCAGTGGCTTTTGTGCTCTCATCTCTGCCCTCACTGACCCCTGCCTCTGTGGGCCCCTCTGTGGCTAGGTGAGTGTGGTCCAGGACTCGGTGAACATCTCGGGCCAGTCCAACATGAACGTGCTAAAGGTTCCAGAGTGCCAGCTGTCCGACGACCTGGGCAGCCTGTGGGAGGGCTCCCGCTTCACCGACTGCAGCCTCTTCGTGGGGGGACAGGAATTCAAAGCACACAAATCAATCCTAGCAGGTGAGCCAGCTGTGTGTTTGTGTGTGTGTTTGTGTGTGTGTTTGTGTGTGTGTTTGTGTGTGTGTGTTAGTGTGTATGCATGCATAAGACTGAGTGATGAAAGACGATTGATTTTGAGTTGTCAGGCTGTCGGCAATACATGTACCCATGTAATACATGTATGGTATATGTCTATTTTGTAATCAATTATACTAATTATTTTTGATTGTCTGATGTTATGATACTTTATTAAAACATACATCTGTATAAAAATTGTACATTATATTTATAGTTATTTTTGCTTCTGTTTTTGGCAGCAAGGTCACCAGTATTCAATGCCATGTTTGAACACAAGATGGAGGAAAGCAAAAAGGTGCGTTACCAGTGTCTGTGTTTTATGCACACATCACTTGAAAACCAAAAAATGATGGCAGTAAATGCTTTCAAATGGTATGACTGTTTTGCGTAACCACGTTAGCATGTGTTGAAGTATAAGAAGCTGTTTCTTGTTAAGCCCAACGCTGGATGTTTGTGGTGTGAAGCCTCAGACTGCTTTTGTCGTGCCGTAGAACCGTGTGGACATCAGTGATGTGGAGCCTGCAGTCTTTAAGGAGATGATGGGCTTCATCTACACGGGGAAGGCCCCCAATCTGGAGAAGATGGCCGACAACCTGCTGGCTGCGGCAGACAAGGTGACACACAGACACACACACACACACACACACACTCATATGCAAAGAGTTGTCATCCAGCTGTCTGTGTCCATATACTCTTGGAAAGCAAATGATCTTTTATACTTCGGCAGTTCTCTCTTGGTCTCTCAGTTGCCAGAGCAGACACACACAAACCCGTAGTGTGTGAGTGGCTTTCACAGGGCCGCTGTCTTTAGCTTCCCTATCTCACTTCTGCATTCATTTACCCAGCAAGCAGGAGTGCCAGAGCTGCAGCTTACTCATCCTTTTCTGTGTGTGTGTGTGCGCGTGTGTGTGCGCGTGTGTGTGCGCGTGTGTGTGCGCGTGTGTGTGCGCGTGTGTGTGCGCGTGTGTGTGCGCGTGTGTGCGCGCGTGTGCGCGCGTGTGTGCGCGTGTGTGCGCGTGTGTGCGCGTGTGTGCGCGTGTGCGCGTGCGCGCGTGCGTGCGTGCGCGTGTGCGCGCGTGCGTGCGTGTGCGTGCGTGTGTGTGTGCGTGCGTGCGTGTGTGTGTGTGTGTGTGTACGTGTGTGTTTTCCAGGTAATGTTTCTCATCTCTAATAAAAGAAAAAATGGAAGGTCAAAGTTGGTCACAAAGGACGTTTTCAATGAAAATACACAAACAACTACAACCCCAAACAATCTTTGTTGAAAAGCAGACATCCAGAAAAAATCATGAGTCATGCCAAGAGGGTTTAGAAAGATCCAAGAATAGTCCTGCAGCCCTGATTCTGTGTTCACAAACATGGAGGAAAATACAAATAAAATAAATAAAAATACAAAAATAAACATAAAAACACACAATAAATGTTTTAAACACATTAAAGTAGGCATACAAACTGGCCTGGATACATTTGGATGGTGAACACCTGTTGCTGGTTTATTGTTTGTTGGTGTGTTTGTGTGTATTTATGTGTATTTGTGTGTGTTCGGTTTGTGTGTGTGTGTGTGTGTGTATATATATATATATATATATGTGCATTTTTGCACGTGTGTGTACGTGCATGTAATTTTTTCTGTGTGTGTGTGTGTGTGCGTGCGTGCTTGTATATTTGTGTGTATTTTGTGTGTGTATGCATGTGTGCGTGTCCACGTATGCGTACATGCATGTAAATTTGTGTGTGTGCGTGTGTGTGTGTGTGTGTGTGTGTAGTACGCTCTGGAGCGTCTGAAGGTCATGTGTGAGGAGGCGCTGTGCAACAGCCTGTCAGTGGAGAACGTGGCCGACATCCTCATCCTCGCCGACCTGCACAGCGCCGAGCAGCTCAAAGCACAAGCCATAGACTTCATCAACAGGTCAGACACACACACACACACACACACACACACACAGACAGACTTGTGTAATCTTCCAACATGTTCAAACTGTGGGGGGGGGGGGGGGGGGGGGGGTATTCTGCAAAAGTGGTTAAGTGATAAACCTGCTTCAGGTAACCCAGAGGCTTCATTTTCTTAACCAAACAAATGGCAATGGACTCTTCTTCCATTAAAAAAAGACTCTCCATATGTGTAAGTGTATTGTACCGTAAGTGTATTGTTTATATTGTGTTTTTAGGCCCCCCTTCCCAACGACAACAAATGCAAAAGAACTACATAGATAGTTCTCTGCTACAGGTTATATTCTTCACATGGTCCCTGTCAACTAAACTAAGTCCAGCATACACTGAGGGAGGGGGGTGGTAATTAGGCTTGGGCGGTATCATATTTTTCATACCCCAATATTGTCCTGACATCATATCTAGGTATGTCAATATTTGTCATTTAATTTTTATATATGTTATGTCAGTAGGTATGGCCAATTATCATCATTGCCATAAATCAGACAAGTAGTGTCTAAAGTATTTAATGTATTAGAGTGTTGTTTCTAAGTTATTATAACTTTTCCTATAATGAGAAAATGCTTCTTTTGTATCAATCTCCACCATTCCAATGTGTGCAAACTAATTAAGTATGTCTCACTGTGACCTGTCAGAGGCCACGGTATTAAAAAATCACCCTGGTATATGCCATTTCTTAAATACCGCCCACGCCTAGTACTAAGCAACTCGGAGGTCTTTAAATGCCTCTGAATCCTTTGTTTTTCCTGGGGAACGGATGTTTTTTGTTTTTAATGGCAGCACACGCAAAGCACACTGGATGAACTTCACACTCGCACGCGGTGTAAAAATGGCTTTTGTGTGTACATCACACCACGGTGTGCCACAGCCTGGGAGATAAACAATCACATGTTTCTCTTTCCTGTTTCCCTCCGTTTCCTCCCCATGGACAGATGTAGTGTGTTGAGGCAGCTAGGCTGTAAAGACGGGAAGAACTGGAACAACAGGTGAGCACATGACTATTTTAAGCCTTAAGCTTGAATTCTTAATTTTTAATGCTATTCTAAACCGAAGTACCAGCATCCACTGGGTTGGAACTGTAAATGTATTATTTATTCATGTTGTGTGGTGGGGCGAAGGTCTATTGATTGTGTAATTCCTGTGTTTGTGTAATTCCTGTGTTTGCGGTACAGTCACGCGGCTGACATCATGGAGACCGCCGGATGGAAGGCGATGATCCAGTCACACCCCCACCTGGTCGCCGAGGCGTTTCGCGCACTGGCGTCCGCTCAGTGTCCCCCTTTTGGCCTCCCTCGGAAACGACTAAAACAGTCCTGACCCCCCCCCCCCCTCCCCCCCACCCTCACAGACTGCCGAAAGACACGACGCCCCCCCCAACCCCCTTGCTCTTGCTCCACACACCCACACACACACACACACACACACACCCACACCACACCACACCACTCCCTCATGTTGCCAGAGACCATAATGCACTCCTCTCAGCCAGAAAGGGGCCCGTGCTCTGACAACATGGCCGCTTCCGCCTCCACTCAGCTCCCTGGCTCAGGAAAATGACGTCATGGAGCATCGACTCCACAGGTCATTTTTTGATATGGCCTTAACTGACACATACCCTCCACCTACAGGAATCCTTCCCTGCTTCTTCAACACACAGATACACACACAAACACACCCCAACCATGACCGTTATCTTCGTGTGTGTGACCCCGTGCCTGCCAGGGCTGGCCACCGGCCTCTCCAGATTGCACTAGTCTCCCACAATGCAGTAGTCGGAAAAAGAGAGAAAAAAAAAAAAACCATGGTGTGGCGCTTTTGGACATTGTCGCACGTCAAAGTGTCAGGAATTAAGTGGGATACGTCGCCCATCTTGAGCTGTTGACCACCCCAACCCCCTCCTCCTCCTCCTCCTCCCCTGACTGCCCCCCCACTACTCGTGGAATCAGACGCAAAGGAACAGGAGTGTGGCCGCGTCGCGTTGTGAGACGACGTTTCCTCCGACTCTGGACCAGTCTGAAGTGGTGATGCTGCTCATCTTGAAAAACGACAAAAAAACTGTTAAAAACTTCCACAGTGGTCGCCATTAAAAGGAAAACACTGAGGACCTGCATTAAATATTTGGTTAAACAAAATGTGATGTATTACAAGTGTATGTAATTATGGATATTACACGGAAAAAAATAACTGAGATGTCTGTATTTTGCACCTCCTTAACTATTGGGTAAATATGAAGATTTGTTTACCGACTTCTCTTTTTTGTTTACAAAAGTTTGTGTTTTCGTCTTATTGCGTTCTTTCTGAACTTGGTCTTTTCATTTCTGTTGAATTCTGCTTTGCTTAGTTGATCAAACGGCTGAGTTCTTTGTCTTTTGAAAAAAAAACAAGCTGTATTGTGGTTTATGAATTATTATGAATTATGATTTCATGCTTTGAAATTAAAATGCAGAAAAAATGTGTCAAATGTTCCTGTGAGTCTTTTCAAGTTGCTGAATGATGTGTCCTGTTGCAATGAGAGATTTAAAATGAGTGGATGCAATCACATGTAGTCTAGCAGAAATCGGTTGACAACCAATTTTAACTCTTAATAGATTTGCTTAATACATTTAGCTCTTTGTTCTTAGTATTTTTTTTTATTTTTTTGTTTTTAAAAGCAGATGAAACAGTATTAAAAAAAAGAAAGCATAAAGCATGGCTAGTGCACTTAGGCTACCTAATGGTATCCTCCATAATGTTTGTGGGTCAAAAAAGTGGGATCCTAGTATGTCAGGCACATGCCATTCACAACAAATTTGCAGTTGTAGGTGACGTTTCTTATGGGAGGGTAGCCATAGTGTGGTGAACCTGGCAGCACTGGAACGGACCATTTGGTGGGCAAACACATGCGAGTTACATGTACCTTACGAATGGAACAGGGTTTTACTGAGGTTTACAAGCCCCTTGGGTGTTTTGGAATTAGGATGTAGGGGCAAATTAAGACTAGTCACCTATTTTACATTTTATTATTTATTTATTTTTAAACTATGGACCATATTTTGACAATGACAGCAGGTTTTAGATTTAAACAAGCAAAAAAGGATGCTTGTGGTACCACTTCTTTGTTAATGTACTACAGTAATGAAATCAGGATAAAAACCAGTTGCTTCATCACCCAAATATAACATAGTTGTTACTGGAAATATAAAATTGGGTGTTTTACTGGGGCAGTAAGAGTAAAAATAGTGCCCAATAAAACAAGCTTTGTATTGTATGACTATTATAGATTATTATAGAAAGATTATATGTCACAAAATGTTTAAACACAAGCTATTTCCAGTAATTTTAACAGTCACTGACCTACAGGTACCTCGACCCTGAAAAACATTAAGTTTATGAAACTTAAAAGAAATCAGTTAATGTGTTCATGTGATTATTGTGGTTGTGACATAGCTTAGCCTGAAATTTGTAAAACATTCATCCCATCGCAAGTCAAAGAAATGTAGAGAAGAAGTCTTCCCCCCGTGGTCTTAACTGCTGTGTAAAACACGTTGGTAGTTTTGTATTGTTTAATAGTGATGAATTATACAGCATGACTTAAGAAATAGGATGAAATTACAGTCCTTGGGCTGAAATCACAGCCAGTGTTGCTCACTGCCTCCTTACACAAGCACTGGTACATAACACTTCAGAAAAAGAATAGTACAGATACACAGGCAAGATGAATCACTACCTTAGGCTTTGTTCACATCAAGTGCAGGAAAAAAAAACAACAGGAGGAGATTTTAATCACTTTTACAGGGTGGGTGGTACAAAACCTAGAACGCAGCAGAGAGACAGACACAGGTGACAAATGCAGGACAGAACGTGACGACAGAGCTGGGCCCATGAGGATCATAGGGGTTAAAGGTCAAATAGAAGAGTAGGGGGTGACGTAGGACTTATGCATTCGAGGCTTTTTCCCTGGATGTTCTCATAATAGCCTCTCCTAATACCCATTTTTAAACTTAACAAAATTAAAAAGACCTAAAAATAGCCAATACAATTCCAATATCAATCGCAGGACCATGGATCTGTTTGTGATCGCAGTACATTATTAAGGGTGTGTGTCGGGTAGGGGATGCTCTGAGCTGGGCTGGCTAAGCCTCGAATGTCTTAACATTCTAACAACGTGTCTGTAGAGGAGAGAATTATTGTGACCTCCAACTGCCTCCTTTTGAGGTGTCCAGAGGGGCAATGTGATTGGCCGAGTGGGGGTTGGGAGGACATAGGGGTTAGGGGGTTGTGGGGGATGCTTTGGGATGAGGCTGGGCACAGCAAAGGGTCATGTGGGGGTGGGAGTGGGGGTGGGCACTACCCCATGGAGATGTCCAGAGGGGCAATGTGTTTGGGGGGGTGGGGGTTGGGCGGCACGGGGGTTGTGGGGGATACTTTGGGATGTAGCTGGGCACAGCAAAGAGAGATGTGGGTGTGGGGGTGGAGGGGGATGGGGGTGGGCACAACAAAGGGGGATGTGGGTGTGGGGGTGGAGGGGGTCGGGGGTGGGCACTACCCCATGGAGGTGTAGGGCATGTCACTGTGGTAGTTGTAGTCCGGGCACACCTTCTGCACTAGCCGGTAGTCTTCGCTGGAGAAGTCGATGTAGATGCAGATGACCTTGAAGGGCTTGGAGCACAGCCAGGACAGATGGCTCTGCGTCTGCTCCTGGTAGCAGACCCTGGACGGGTCGGCGCCGCACAGCGACGTGCGCTTGCTGCGGTCCGTCTTCTCGTACTCGATGCGGCAGTTGAAGCCCTTGGCCATGGAGTCCTGCGCCTCCAGGTGGGCCAGCTCGCGCAGCTGGCTCTGGAACTCCACGGCCTTGTTGGGCGGCACCAGGCTGACGGACACGTTGCCCAGGCCCGTGGAGTTGTGGCGGAAGTAGACGCTGAAGGTGCCGTTGCCGTGGTCCACGATCTTGCCCGTGATCAGCAGGTTGAGCTTGACCGTCTTGATGTTAGAGTGAAAGTCGCCCCAGCCAAACATCTTCTTGAACTTGCCCGTCTTGATGATGGGGCGGCGCTTGGAGCGCGCCAAAGTCTCGTCTGCTGTCCCGGCGCCTGTCTGGTTGGCCAGCCATGCCCACACCTCCTGGGGGCTCTCCTCTGGCCGCGTTTTGCTGCGAGCGGGCTCTTCGACGGCGGAGGAGGAGGCGGAGGCGGAGGAGGAGGAGGAGGAGGAGGAGGGGGGCTGGGCAAAGAGCCGTAATGAGCCGGGCTTCAGGGCTGCCGGCGGGGGTTCCTGGGCAGATGTCCTACTCTGCTCATGGATCTGGCTCCACTCCACCATGCCTTGCACCAAGCCTTCGTCAGTCCTGCAAACCACCTACAAAAGCATAGCATCACAAGTCAGTGGTTGTTTTGTTTACTTGATTAGTTATCTGTCTGTGTATGCATATATTTGTAGTACCAGTATCTGCAGAAGGGGGTTAGAACATAGCTGCCAATTCCTTTTTTCAAGGTTTCTCCCTTTTTTCACACCCATTTCCCACCCCTCTCCTGTTTTGTCCTGGCAATCTCCAGTAATTCACAAGGTCCACACTTTATCATCATCGAATCAATATGTTTGACCGCCACCTCTAAATTCTCTGATTTTGTTACTGAAATGTTGCCAGGTATGGGTTACAGTAGGGTAGATTTGCTCCTTTATGTCAGTGTGTGAATGACAATGTCAGTTAGTGACAGTCTTGCAGTCACACACACAGCACACACAGTCTTGCACTCAAAGACCCAACTGATATTTAGAGGAAGGAAAGTATTTGATGCAAACAAAAGTAGCTGTCTTTCCATTCGACCAAGCAGACTTATACACACCCACACATACATACTCACAGCCACCCCCAAAAAGCAGCTTTTATAATGCCGTCCATTAAAGGTTCCCAGATCAGCCAGACAATATGGAACTAGAGTGTAAGAAGCCCCATTAACCATGAAGTGCCTGCAGCAACATGAGGCGACAAAGCTTGGACATACACAACATGAGGCGTGTGCGTGTGCGTGTGTGTGTGTGTGTGTGTGTGTGTGTGTGTGTGTGTGTGTGTGCACGGACCTCCAACAGGACACACTGACAACACACACACACAACAGGACACACACACACGTACACATGTACCCATGTGCACACATTTCTGTCTGGTGCTCTTTACCCAGTCCCTTCCTCCTTCCCTGTTCATCTCCACTCCCTCTTTCTTAATAACTCTCTTTCTCTCTCTCTCGCCAATGTAACCTTCAAACTCCTCCTCTGTTCTTCTCTCTCAAGTTCAAAAGCACAATGGCCAAAATTCATGTTCTGGAAGCATTGTCTGCTGTCAAATTATAATCCCACTAGATGAGGCAAAAATCCTCGGTCCTTCACAGGCTTAGCACATAGAGCTGGGCATTATAAATATTATATTTCTATTTCCAGGACTGATTGGCTATTACAGTGGGATTCTGGGATTCCTCCCAACACATACACAGTTAAGACCTAGTCCTGAGTGTCACTCTGTTCCTCTAAATCAATAGGTTTTACCTGATCCTAATCATTGGTTTACCTGATCCCAAACCATTTAGAGTAATGAGAACTCACTCTGTAGATCAAGCCTTTCATGGCCGAGGAGAAACAGAGAGAATGTGAGGATTTTTTTTTTTTTTTTTTTTTTTCAGTCGGGCAAAAGGATGGCCTTTGAAGTTTAGGACCATTCCCTCTCCAGCTTTTTGCACAAGCTACTTCTTCTTCACAGTGAAATGAACAGTGCAGGAGACGGCAGACACAATCAAACGGCGGATTAATGTCCCTGACATAAGCTCCCTCGGGGAGAGAAGGGTAAAAAAAAAAACGGAAGAAAAATAAAGAAATGAAAGAAAAAACTAATCAATGAGGCGGAGATTAGGGACCTTTTCATAATCCCGCCACATTTTTATTACATTTCATGACAATCCCTTGGTTTTAAAGCAGGGATGGAAAGAAGAGAAAGAGACAGGGAAGAAATATGATTGAGTTGGGAGGGATGGTGTGGGTGTGTGTGTGCGTGTGTGTGGGTGTGTGTGTGGGGGGGTGTTGTTAGGTTAGGCTAAAGGCTAAAGACAGGCTAAAGACTGCATTTCAACCAAATCAACTCAACTTTGCATGTCAGACTTTTAAAAGCATTTCTAAGTAGGGGGGTTGTTTGTGTGCATTTTTAGACCATGACACTGGTCATTTTTGACATGAAAATACTGCATTACTGTTGTCCTCTTCACAAGCATATACCTAGAACAATAGTTTTAGGAACTGATGCAAACGTTAGACAGCCAAATGTAATCATAGCCTGCCTTCACCATCTTCTCCATTGTTGTCAGTGCCTGCTCTCTGAAATACACACACATCTACTCAAAGTAATTGTACAAATTGTGCTGCAAATCTATGCCTCCATAATTCTTCAATTGTATTGGATAAAAACTCAAATTAATTCGCCATCATCTAGCCAGTATCTATTTTGTAGTTTAAAATGCATTTGAAATGGCACCTCTTATTTCCTAACAAGTTCGGCAAGTGCTGGTCTAACTGTATGGTAGTTCTTAGTGGATACATTTATACAGGTTAGCATTTGCTCGGCCAATTGAATGCCAAAGGGAGGATGGTTTAAAAAGTTGAACTTACCATCTGCACGTATATTAGCAGTGTCAGCTGAAGAAGCTTTGCCATCTCGGGATTTTTCTTCAACATTTCTTGGCAACTTTAGGACTGAAAACAACCACATCCACTGCACAGGCAATACACTCTGTGCACCATCGCTGATCCGAACTGCGTGGAGACAACAGGACATGAAGGATTAAGGACATCACAGGGGTAAATAATTCTGGCTTTATCAGTTGAATAAAAACACCCATGACATTTTAAAATGAACGAGGAGGATTAAAACAATCTATAAATAATTCTAAAACGTCGTGCGTGTCGGTTTTACCATGCCATACTGATCAGCAGTGCATGCAAACAATATTTTCTTAACATCTGAAAGACATTAACGATTAACAATTAATTTAAACTCTTACCGTTTTGTTTAATCACTGGCACGTTACTGGTCCACGGAACGCATCCCGTTACGCGCGTGTGGTGACACTCAAACGGGACACCTCAACGCAGGACATCCGTGGGCGTGAAGTATGTTCGGTTCCCCCCGAACAATTTCTCCAAGTGCTAACAAATGTTACACACGAATGTGCATTTCCTCTGACTTGATTAGAACATAATCGCCCTCTAAAGGCTCAAATCAGTCCCAAATCCTCTTAGACTTCCTCATCTGTTTGTTCCTATTTTTTTCCCTCAATATTTTGATATCATTAAGAGTTTATGGACAAGCAACTGTCTAAAAAAAGAAAAGTATTTCGGCTGAATAATTCCGTGCGCTCCCATTCCCCATGCAGATGTTGGCAGCCAAGTGAGTGCGCATCCTGCAAACGCACAGCTCACCGCCTCCGGTCAAGTGGCGATCGAGAGCCTGTAGACGCGCAGTTCATATGACAGACAGACCAAAGCTCTCTGAGGAGCGACCGATGTGCTTTCTCTACTACGGACAGCCTCCAGTGACTCCGGTGAAGAGGAGCAAGGGGTCATTTATACTCCGTCAGGTTCCCACGGTTCCACGCGCGTCCACAAACGACGTCATATCTTTCTCTATTGATTGACTAACATGTCCAACCTGTTCAGAGGAGACAGACGAGGCTGCACAGACTACACCAGCTTTGTTCTTACTGACTGATTCTTACCCAACTACGTTTTTAAATATTCATTACTAGGATTTTTTTTATTTTCTAAAATGTTCAACAGATTGTGCCTGTTTTGCCAGGTCTTATTTCTATGTTGTTGCCAACTGTATTGGCTGATGTGGTAGGCAGTGTCTCTTCGTCTCAAAGAATTGGTCCTTCAAGTCCCAGTTGTAGACCCTTGGCCTCTACTTACAAACCATGGACTGTGTGGCCCCAAAGACTTCATACCGGTGCTACTGGCGCCACCAAGTGGCCACCACAAGCAGAACACAGAAGCACAATCCAAATTAAAATAAAAAGTATCTTTATTAATTCCAGAGCATTTCTTATCAAACATTTATAATAAACAAAATCTTTTCAACTTTATAATTCTCTAACTTTTTCACCTTTCACAAAGTTTATTTTTTATTTTGTTTCTTTGTTTTTGGGCATACTCTTGGGTGTTCTTCATTCTCATCAGCTCTGCTCTTATCAAATTTACTTTTTTCTTTCAACCAGCACTCAAAAGCTGATTTAGGGGAAATATTAGTAAGGAAAAAAAACAGCGTCTTATTAATTCAATAATAATTTAAAAATAACACCTTACAAAGTACAACAAGAATTTACAACACTTTTCAACAGTCAAGGTGCAAATAACAATGCAACAATATGTACAATTGTAATGAAGCGGGGCAACATTAGTGTCACATCAGTGCCAACCCGTCTGCTTGCCACTCACGGGTCTTTTTCTCGCACAACAGCGCTACGACTCCTGTCCAGAGAGCACAGCATGGACCTGAAGGTGTCGGGCTTGGGCTTGGTCCCTGGCGTCTCGTAAGTGCGGGCGAAAGGACGGAGCTTCCTGACCACCTCGGAGGTGTGGACCTCGGGAGGAGTCGGGGTGCGGAATGCGTACGGGTCCTCCTTCTCCTCCTCCTCGCACAGAGGCTCTGTAACCTGGCCCCTCCTTTTAGCCGTCCTGGTAACCTTGGAGAAGCCCACTATGGGCGTGGTAGGAGGGACTTTCTTCGGCCCGCCGTTAAACGGAAGCACCCTCTGTATCCGGCCTGTGTCGCCACAACCTTCAGTTCTGTCCACATGGCAGCCATCTAGGACTTTACTGCCATTCGTATGTGGGGGTCTGTTTAAGCGAATGCTTGAGCCTACTTTCAAACGCCCGTTTAAAACAGTGCCCTTGTGACTTTTTGTCTGCCTTCTCTTTGCATTATTTACAAATATGTCCTGATCACCGCCATATCTGTTGGCTTTTACGGATACTTCACTGTCTGTACAATCTTCAGTACGTTTCTGTGTGTAGCCAGCAGGTATACGTGATGCCTGCCTGGTCGGCTCCATGTCCTTGCCCGTGTGGACATTTTCATCAACGCTGTTGCATTTAGGCAGAGATATGAAGGGCTGTCTGACTGCGCTCGAACCCGCAGGATTCTTGCATGTGCCCACTCCTGTGTGTTGGTCTACCCTCGAGTCTGCTCCGTGTCCATCAACATGTTTGTCCTGGCCCTGGCCTGTCTTGTTGTTTACTGGTCTGTCCTCTTGTCCATTTTGCCTAGTTCCTCTTGCGTTTCTGGCTGGACGAGGGGCCTGTGCGGGTGACCGACTTTCCGCAGTTGCGTCGGCTTGCCCCTCCGCGTGGCTTGGTGCGTCAAGATTTCCCTGTGTTGCGTCAGTGTCAGTGGTTGTGTCCGTACACGCATCTGGACCCGGGTTTGCATCATTTTCCTCTGCGCTGCAATCCGAGGTGGGCTGTCTACCACGGCGGCCCTGCTTATCTGTCCCTCTCGTCTCCTGGTGTCTCCTCCTCCGCCCCCTCGTGCTCCTCCCATGCTCTTCTTTCCGTTCGTGTTCCTCTTCGATGCTCGTTTTCTTCTTCTTTGCAGAGTCCTCTGTGCTGCTGACCTTACATTTCCTTTTCCCCACCGCACTGCGGTATAACGGGGGCAGGGGGTAACTTGACCTTCGCCTCTGTCTCGACCTGGCCTTCTTTTTGACCTGCGTGTGCTCGAGGACCTTTGACCGAGCTCTCTGGCACCGCTGCAAGTTTCTGGAGCGTGCGCGCACGCGCACACACACACGCGCACACATACATACACACACACACACACACACACACACACACACCAAGACAGAAAGACAATCACACATAAGCGTAAATAACAGTACACATATGTAAATAACAGTAAAACACACACAAAGACAATTGTATGACAATTAGTAACAGCACCATGCACATGAGTTTCTCCTGCTTAGAGGGACTTGTTCATGGCCATTACTTGCAATGCAGTATTTGTATGGCCTATGGTCTCTTTACCTTTGCAGAAACACATGAGGTCTTGTACAGGAATCACATTCGTCCTCTGGGTCGCCTTTAGCTCGGGCTTCAGCCCTCCGCCATATTAAAGATAGATGCTTAAACAACTTCCTGTGTTGACACAAACACATATCAGGCTAGGTTAGAAAAGTACAATCAGGCAACTACCAACCCCCATAGTGCACACAGTGCAGGACACCTCCCATTCTTTTACACACACACACACACACACACACACACACACACACACAACACACAACACACAACACACACACACACAGGCAAATGCATCAGCAAACCAGTGTTTTCCCCAGTGCTTAATGGTAAAGGTGGCCAACACATCTGTCCCACCTTAAATAAAGTGTCCCAATAGAACTAATAAAACTCAAATTAGACTTGGCCTTAAAAAAAAGTGATGAAAATTATAGGAATATGTATGACAATAGAAATTTCATTATTTGTTATCCACTTTTTCCAGCTGAAGAGCTTTAAAAAAAATACATTGCAAATTTTGGAGTAATGTGGGATTAGATGCTTTGCTCAAGGGCACTTCAGCCATGGATGAGGGTGCAGGAGAGCACCAGTTGTTTACTCCCCGGCCCCCATTCTTCCTACTGGAACAGGAATCGAACCTGCAACCATGCTCACCCTTTCTCCCTGCGATAGCCATGTCTTCCTCGAGGGCGCCAGGGTTTCAGCAGCCTCCACTGATCGTAGTACAAACAGGCTGGATCTGAACACACAATTAGTGGAAAAAAGTGAAAGTGATTCCCATTTGTTGTTGTGATCACACAGCACATCACAGCACACAAACATCATCACACGTGTGAACGGCGGGCAACCATGACAGTGGCGACCAGGGAGCGCTGGTCATTCACTGTCCCCACCCTTTTGTCAGTGTGGGAAATTGAACCTGTGACCCTTTGGCTGCAACTAGACAAACAACAGAACCTGACAAGAAAATATAACATATATACTGAATACACACCTTTTTTTATTAAACTATGTAAGTCTATGCAAGCTATGTTTACAGTTCTTCCTAAAACATTTTTGTTATATTTTAAAATGCAGCCATATATTTTTGTTGTTGCATTGGAGAAAGCATCAACTAAAAACTATAATCCTTACCGCTAATATGTATAATTATACCCACTGCGATGCTCTTATCTGGGTGATTTTGTTTTTCATACTTAGATTTAACCAACATATAACACTGATAGCCATCTTACATGACTGGATGTAATTACATTGCAGGGTGCGGGTGCAGGAGAGTGCTAGTTATTCACTCCCCCACCAACATTTCTTTCCCTTAGAGAAATCGAACCTGTGACCCTCCGATCCCAAGACCAACTCCCGAACCATAACGCCACAACTGCCCTCCGATCTCACCTTTCACCCGGCTCTTGGTCCAGCTGGCCAGCCTCTTCATCCTCATGTGGAGGTCCAGGCAGCGGGCACACAGCCCTTGGTACACAGTTGGCTTGCTGGGACCTGAGCCCATGGAGCAGACTGAGTCATCACCATCCGACAGGTCTCCATCTCTGTGGCCCTCAGCTTCACTGCCAACCACAATCAGCCCCTCGCTGTCACTGCCAGCCTGAGCAGACTCCTCCCTGCTTCGACCAATCACAGCGGCTTCCCAGCCGGCTTTTGCACCACCGATCCCTGCCGGCGAGGGGTCTTGACTTCTAAAGAGGGATGGAGTGCTGGTCAAAGGAGTAAAAGTCAGTTCAGGAGACTTACTGCGCCCCACAGACTGCTGCGAGCTAAAGTCTAAGGGTTCATCCTCACTGTCTGAGCAGATGAGGAGCTCTGCTGACTCCGCATCCGACTCAAAGCCGTCGGACAGGAGAACGTAGCTGTGCGTGAGCGGGGACTTATCGCCATCCACATCCCGAACAGGGCTCTCGGAGGTCTTCGTCCAACCGTCGCCATGACGACCAGAGTTGTTGATTATGTCAATAAGATCGTTCCCCCAGCAATCCTCGTCAGACTCTGACTGTTCATCACTCAGAGCACTGACGTTTCCGCCAGAGAATCGCTCCACGGTTTGCTCCGTGGGCCCCCTCTGCCTTTGCTTTCCGAATAGGTCATTCGCTGCTCTCCAGTCCGTAGCATGCCTGGAGGTATCCTTTCCATCCAGTGTCCTCCAGAGGGAGGCAGAAGCAGTCTGAGGCAGCTCAGCTGCTCTGGACTGACTCATGCTGAGATGCTTGAAGTTAGTGCGGATCTCCACCTCTTCTATGATGACATCAACCTGCATGGCATAACAGAGGGGTTAAGCACCATCACAGCCAAGCCCTAATTATCAAAGTCAGACCCAGCTCTGATCATACCTACTGCCCATGTACTCCCCAAGAAGTTTTCAATGGCCTAACAGTAATGATAAGTTCCACAGGTAGGTGTGAAGTTGCCTTGACAAGATGCTAAATGATAACTTCAGTGTAGCTTTCTCATGTAACTACCCAGTTAAAACTAAACGGTCACAACTGGCTACCTTTACTTCTCCGTCTGCCTCCTGTCTCTCTCTGCGCTGTATGCGATAAGAATGGTGTGATCTGCGTTGGAGGAAGAAAAATATGAAGGCTTCAGGAGTAAGACATACGCAGGGCTATAAGGGAAGGTAAACGCAAGTAAGCGGACTTCACCCAACTCTCAAATTTCAGAAAGAGAATTTATGAACCTCTAAACATAGTTTATAAACAGATCAGTACTGTTTACCTACCTCAGAGTTTTTGCACCACGTACAACTTCTAACATTCAAAAATCAAACATAATTCCTGTTTGCAAGTTGTGCATTGGAAACCATTTAACACCTAATGTTTTCGATTCCTTTTAAAAACATCTGCTGCCGCACAGCATGTTGACCTTATTGATTCACCTACGTGATCACCAAATTCAAAGTTTACCCACCCCTTTATTGTACATCTACAGCACTGATACCAAGGCTTTTCGGAGTTCATTTGGCCTAATCAGCCTTACATACGTAGATACATTAGCTAACAACTGTCCTAGCATCGAGCATAGACTGTTACTGTCGTCGACTAGCAACTTTGTCAGAACTTGTTAGTCGACCATAGCCTAGACCACCAAACGAAGTATAACAAATCGCTGATGTTAACCTTAACAATATTAAAAACAAGTTAAAATTTTAAGAATGTACATGTGCCTTACCACTTACTATTGATTATGTTAACTTGAAATGTCATTTTAAGGCATCATTATACAGAATCGCACGTCTTACCTTTCTTGATGCTCGTTGTCAAATATTTCCAAATTAGCCATTGTCGTTAAGTAGCCTCTTTGTTTCTGAATAAAAACGTGTGTCTCATGTACATTATATGAAAGTTAGATCGTGTTGTATTTCAATGATCATCCCCTCAAGCGACAGAACTTCTCAACTTCTACGTTCTACGCTGAACAAACAAGCACCGCCAAAATATTCATGTCTCGCGCGCGCGTGCGAAGAGCGAAGGAGGCCTTCTTCTCTACTGACACACACACTTTCAGTGTCACTATCGCCACCCACAGGATAAACGTCTACGGGTGTACTCGGGATTTATACAGTCTATGGATTTATACTTAAATTTAAATATAAAAATAAAATCACAACTAGCATCATAGTGTAGACAACTTTAAATGACTTGATATTTTTGTCGATATTAAAACTAAGTAAACTAAGTAAACCAATTGTTCTTTTTAAAATATTTCATATCACAACCTTTGTTTTAGCATTTAATATGCCCATTGTCTGTTACTTCGATTCCTTCGCATGACAAAGGGCGACTTATGACTTCCATGACTTACTTTATAAGATTCATTTTTTATAATAGGCCCATGATTTCATATATTTTACATAAACATATATTATCTCCTCCTACCCATCCCACCAAACGGAGTATATGCCTAATATATGTAACTGATAAATGTAAAGATAGCGTCATCAAATATTTTGTAAGACTATTTATCCACCAAACACGTCATCCACCCCTTTCACATTCATATACAGTCTCTGCATCCACCTTGTAGTTATGATATTCGCGCAACCACTTTTTGTCCACTGGGAGGCAGTATGCTCCTTCTTTATTTGTGACTGTAAAAGGAAACCGGAATCAGCCAATGGTTGAATGGCCACTGTAGACTATGCTACGGATAGTGCAGATACCAGACTACCAAGGCACCCCGTAGATGACTCCAAGTAGCTGTTATTTTTTTCTTTTGGCAGTAAATATTACACTATAACTTACCAAATATACATTTTGGAGAGCATCGTGGTTGTTTGTGCATTTTAGTGAGGTGAGGAATGCATGAAACGAAAAGCATAAAACTTGAAGACTGGATTTATATTCCAGTCACTATGGAGAGGCATTGTGCCAAAAGGGGAGTTACACTGTATGGGCGTTTAAAACTTTGTCCTTCGGTGAGATAAGATCACAATCTAATTTACCTGACATGCTCCTGCACAATAAAGCGCAACTGATAAGAACTTAAATTCTGACCTCAAATAGCCATAGTCAATAGAGATCATACATAGCGGAAGAAAATGTGTCAAACCAATCGTAGGCTACGTGAACTCTGAAACGTTTCGGTTGCGTCTGACTGTGACCATGATCTGACCCTTGCTGACAACGCGTGGCTGGGAAAATGAAGCCAATATTTCAGCAGTTTCCCTAGAGGCTGAAATCCAAGATCACCTTCTAATGACCTTCTTTTGGGTCCGGTCTCGTAGCCATTGCTTGACATTGTAATCTGTTTACAGATCGCCGTATTAAGAGGTCACAACTGTCTATGAAAAAAAAAAAGCTTTCTGGACATAAGGCTGCGTTTGACCTGCTCGTTCAGGAGATATGTCTGGACCATTATGTATAGATCCTGAGAAAGCCGACAAGTACAGGGGCTGATAAACTATGAGTGACACTGTACACCCTGGTGATTGCTTACCCTGCGCTGAACATATGGTGTCTTTACACAGTAATAGGGTTGTAACACTGACATAATTCAGTTCCACCAACGATAGCTTGATTGTCCAAGAAAAGGTCTGTAGTGTTTGTAAAATCTTTTGGAAACTATAAGGATATCTTCATTGGGGAATAGTTGGATGCATTTGTAGCCTACAGACTGACACCAATGGCCCTAAGCCAAGTAAATAACAATACAGGGACACAAATACACACAAAAATAGGCTGTGCCTTTTATTGACAGTTCAATTCCTTCAGGTTAAACATCTTCATTGCATACCCCCCACTTCTTCCAACCAATTAAACATCTGTACCATACACTTTATATTAACAGTATATTAAATATAATCTTTTCATAGACTCCTGTGAAACCAGGGTATACACTCTGCCATTCCTTCTTGAGGGAGGGAATCTAAAGACCAGTAACGCCATACCTCCATGAACAGTGCTGACAATGATATTGAAGTCAACACTACAGTGATGAGACCGTTTTCTTGCCAATAATGAAGCAAATTTTTGCACCATGAATAACATCCAGAATGTCTGCCATATTAATGTTGTATTGATCTTGTTGAGGTTCAGAGTTCACATACAAAAAAAGAAAAGAAATAAAACACGTTAAATAGAAGATTTTGTTCAAGTAATACATTGATTCATGATGTCGCAGCCTTCAGATATGCAACTAAGTCTTGACGCTCGCCCTTCTTCTTAATTCCAGCAAAGATCATCTTTGTCCCTGGAATGTATTTCTTGGGGTTCTCCAAGTACTCCATTAGAGTGGCTTCTCCCCAAACAATGCCTACGAGACAACAACATACCAGTGAGATCTCACATTCAGTGAACATAAATACACATCAGTCTTTTTTCCTACATTGGGCACATATCATTAAGTGTGCTTGCAAAAAGCACACTTATTGTTATCTCCCCGTTTATTAAGTGTGCTTGCAGAGCACACTTATTGTTATCTCCCCGTTTATTATTCTTCTTCTCCTGAACCAGATCTTGAAGACGCTACTAGTCCTCAGGCTTTGGAGATAGAGACACCGTTCCAACTCTAAAACGACCGGCCCGGTTTGGACATGACCGCCTACATTTCGGTATACCGTACCTCTTGTCGTTCGTCCGTTATTGTCGTTTTTCTGCAACTTCTTGGCCCATTGAAAATGAATGGCAGAATGTTGGCACGCATATTTGCAAGCACACTTTTTGCATTTTCTGCGGGAATGCAGTCTAGTTATTCTTCTTCTTCTCCTGAACCAGATCTTGAAGACGTTACTATTCCTCAGGCTTTCGAGATAGAGACACCGTTCCAACTCTAAAACGACCGGCCCGGTTTGGACCAGACCGCCCACAATTCTGTATACCGTACCTCTTGTCGTTCGTCCGTTATTGTCGTTTTTCTGCAACTTTTCCGCCATTGAAAATGAATGGCGGAATGTTCAGGCTGATGATGTCACAGTACACTGCTCTACTCTAGCAGCTACAGTGAGCTCTGCCCTCACTCTAACCTCCACTTCGTTTTTTAATGATTAAAACTTAACCACTTAACCTATAAACTTGATTTAAAGTTTGTAAGAGAGGTCTGGGATCTGACTGTGACCTGTGTAAAATTCATGTGGCAACTACTTAAACTGTTTGAGGCAGGACAGTTTAAAAATGGTGTCAGACAGTCTATGGGATTTTGCCATACATTTCATCATCTTACTGTAAACAGGTCAGGGTGCATGTCTGAAGTTTTAAATGATCAAAACTCAACCGTTTAACCTATAAACTTGATTTAAACTTTGTAAGAGAGGTCTGGGATCTGACTGTGAGCTGTGAAATTTTGATGCGGCAACTACTTAAACTGTTTGAAACAGGACAGTTTAAAAATGGTGAAAGAGAGGCAGGCAATACTGTGGCAGTTGCACCTGGACCAACTGCCATTTTTTAAATGTGGAATGTTCAGGAATAGAACTCTCAAGTGATGTCATAATCCCCATGCCATGGCCTGCATAATGTTCTGCCATGGGAGTGTATTGCAGCCTATAGTAGTTATCTATGTAGTCAGTGCTACTCTGTTAACCTAGCAAACGTTTGTTTGCCGTTATGCTAACAATGGTAGCTCTGCTAACTATGCTAAAATGCAAAATAATTAACTGGGTTAAAAGTGTTACTTGGTTCACTCAGCTAGTATTCGTTAGCAGTAATGCTAACAATGCTAATTATGCTAACTATGCTAAAATATGAAGTAATTAACTGCTTACGGTGTTGTGTACCTATATTAGCTGAGGCGATTTAGTCATTATGCTAACAATTCTAACAATGCTAACTATGCAAAAATGCAAAGTAATTAACTGGGTTAACAGTGTTACTTAGTTAACTCAGCTAGTATTTAGTAGCAGTTATTCTAACACTAATTATGCTAACAATGCTAATTATGCTAACTATGCTAAAATGCAAAGTAATTAACTGGGTTAACAGTGTTACTTAGTTAACTCAGCTAGTATTTAGTAGCAGTTATTCTAACACTAATTATGCTAACAATGCTAATTATGCTAACTATGCTAAAATGCAAAGTAATTAACTGGGTTAACAGTGTTACTTAGTTAACTCAGCTAGTATTTGTTAGCAGTTATGCTAACAATGCTAAAAATGCTAATTATGCTAACTATGCTAAAAATGTAAAGTAATTAACTGTGCTCACAGTGATGTGTAGCTATATTAGCCGAAGCTATTTAGCAGTTAGGCTAATATTGTTAACAATGCTAAAATGCAAGCACAGTTTTTGCATTTTCTGCGGGAATGCAGTCTAGTTACCTTTACTCTTGTTGGCATCTGTGTAGGAGTAGCCTTCTGCTTGTCCCGTTTTCCGGCCAAACAGCCCCCACAGGTTGGGTCCCACTTTGTGCTTGCCTCCATCTTCAACAGTGTGGCACTGGGCGCACTTTTGAACGAAAGCCTTTTTGCCTTTCTCCACGTCACCCATGGTTACCTGAAGAAATATGTCAGGTAAGGTAAGACATAGTTTCAACTGCAGCCTCGTTTCTTGCCTAGAATGTTGCTGCGCTCACAAATCCTTGACCTGGCTGAAGGTGATGCTGTTACTGAAGGTCATTGGCTTACTTAAGTTTTATAATTAGTCATCTTCAGCACAATATGAATTAGTCCTGCTCACTCTCTTTTATGCAATGAACGCACTGGAGCTCAATTCAGAAAGACATACCATACATTTTACCTAGCTTAATACTAACTGATGCCCTGCAGAACTCATTGTAGTCATATTCAAGTTAAGCCTATCCAAGAATGCAGTTAGTTTTCTATTTTAAACTCCTGATGAACTGATAGTAATTTAACGTTATATTACAACTTTACGGCATTTCACTAGTTAAGGCCAAGTCACCATTCCTGAGTTCTAGACAGTGACTTAATATTATCATACTACAGGTTATGTATCTATACCTTGCAGCATCACAATTCCATAGTAGTTTGCGATAATTTGTGGTCAACTCGTAGTAAGCGAGGCATGACCTAGTCTACTATACAGGTGTATCCAAATATAACGGGAAATGTGCTAAAACGTGTACAAAACAAGATGTTAATATACATATAGAGAATTAAATAAATCGAGCCACATTTTGACAGAGTACGGATGATTCAACAACCATGAACAATAGCATCACCTGCCAGAGCAAAGTTAGCTAGACAGCTAACCTTGCGGTTCACTAAGCCCCATTGATGCTGCTAGTTTACACTAACGTTAACGACTTAATTTCGAATGCTCTAGAATGCTATTTAAATCATATTGGTATGTCGGTGGAAAACTTCTAAAACTACACAACTCTTAAAGCATTGCTCTTAATTTTGTTTAATGTGTAAATACCAGTCTATGGTAAAAACGGTTAAATCCAACCTCATCCACACATTACTAATAGGCATTAGACAACAGTCGGTTGTCCTAAATTATAAGGTACCGGCTTGTCTTACGCAATCTGCTATTCTTCAAAGCCGTTACCCACGTTACGGCACTGTTCAAGTTACCGTTATTCCATCTGTTTAGTCTTCATATCTTGAAAGATAGAGTTATATATCCATATAATAGAGATATATCCAGCTTGCATTCCCTATGACAAAACACAACTCTTTCACAAAAAATCTCGCTCACCTCCGGGTAATAAAAGGACGGCTTCGAGATAACTGGGTGATGGATTCACTTGCTGCGGTCCGTAGAGCGCTTCTGTTCGGTCGTAGAGGAAGGTCACTTCATTATAGAGGCACCGGCGAATGACATCACAGTCAGGCGCTTCTCCATCACGTGCTGGTTTTCGACGAATCTGGATTGTAACCATTTGACATACGTCTACTTTACGCGCTAAGATCCACATCCTTGTAGGGAAAGGGTTGGAGGAAGAGTTTTAACTCATAGGACTAGGTTAAATAGCCTACTATTAAATAGTATAAGCGGGTTTAATCAAGACTAGCGTCTGCTGTAGCCTACTTAAACTACAGAGCTTTTCATCAGCTGGGTAGAGGGAGTAGGAAATGGCACTGACAGAGCATCCCAAGGCAAGGCTACTGTATGCTAGAATTAGCATAGGCGTTTTTAAATAACAAAATACTGCTGTACATTTTCAGTTTCTTTTTCAGTAATACAATATAAAACACGATTTGTTTTGTTGTAAGACGTGCATTTGCTCGATAGTGGCTGCTTTGCCAAGGTTACTCTGCACTGTGACGCAAATGGCGTAAAGAAGAGTTCCACCGAAAGGTCTTTTAAGGACACGTTTACTATAGACCATAGGGGGAGCAAGAATTTCACTGTGTCCTGCGCATTTTACATTCAGACTAGCTAGAGGCGCTGTGCTGTGGCAGTCTCTTGCTGTTTAATCCTGGAAAAGCATACACTGATTTATAAAAAATAGACCCGATTTCAGCACATATCTAATTTGTGAAAATACAATTTGTGTTGTTTTTCAGTTGTTCCCCCCTATAGACCTGAGCCTATTACATAATGGCTTATAAGTGGATTACAAATTGCAACTGTAAATACTATGCTACTACATACAGCTACACCATATGTACAAAAGTATTTTGACACCATTGCATAAGGTTGTTGATGTAACGACATGAAAAACACAATGCCTAAATATAGGATGTAGCTTCCATTCTAGAAGCTATTCCATTCTAAACTCTCCACAAGATTTGGGAATTTGGGAATTTGTGTCCATTCATTTTGAAGAGCATTTATGAGGCCAGGCACTGAGAAGGGTCAAACTGTTCACTTTAAACTGTTTCCACAAAGCACTATCCACAATGTCTTGGTATGCAGAAGCCTTGCGACTGCCCTCCACTGATGATAAGGGAGCTAGTACAAATAGAATTTGAATACAATGTCATTCCATTTCCTCTTGGTATAATGATCAGGAGTCCAAATTTGTCCAGTGTAAGGGTCCCCTCATAATTAGCATGGTATATTTTAAGACCATGTACTGCATAGTTTGCAACCATGCTATGCAAATATCCTTTCCCTAAAATAATGTAGCTTTAGGACTTCCTCTGAGGGCTGTGGGGTTAAATGCTGTTTATCTGACCTCACAGCTCTGTGGGACATACTCCAACCAATCAGAGACCCACGCCCCCAGAGCATGGTGGTCGTAGCACACGTCATCAAGAGGAATCCGCCATGTGCACGGGCGGGCTTGACCTCTCCCCAACAGCTGTGCTGCTAACACGGAGCTAGCCTGTGATGTTGCCTATATCCTGCCAGTGACAGCCCCCAGGGACACGCCATACTCTGCAGTCGTGAGACGTGACTTGTTCCACATTTGATAAGCGGTTAATCAGTAACAAAGTGTGTGTTCCATGTGCGTTACCGTAGTAACTCCTGACGTAAAACTGAAGTGTGGTTCAGCCCTTACATAGCAGCAGTGGCATAGTAGTGGCATCTCCAAAAGAATACCTTAATCAGGAAATGACCCTAAAATAGCCTGCCGCACAGTCAGAAAGCCTGATTATAGTATGGCTCAAATGATGTCCCCAGTATTTTAATTTAGATGAATAAAAACAAAAAAAGGCTTATAGTTAAGCTACTACCTAAGGTTTAACATTAAGCTTGATGCCTGATGAACTTTGACCCAGATAAGAAAATGACAGTCCCACACAGGGAAACAAGTGGTATGTAAGAGTTTGAGACTGCATTTGTCTCAATGTGACTGAAGTTGGGCCTTAGAGGATACATTTCTATCATTATGTTGTGTACAAAATAACAGTCAGGAAGCTGTGTCCATTTTATTGGATTTTATCATGGCGAGGGCAACCTGTTAGTTGGCTGCTTATTCTTGGGGATAAATCATGTATCCAGTGTTACAGTTTAGTTGTACTGAAGCAAATATAGAAACACTATTTTAAAATTACTATTTGTTTGACACTTAGCCACATCTAATCAATGAAATATAGCTCAATCAGGGAGTTTGAAGGAGAGTTCATTTCATGTCAGACTGTATGTGCATGTGTGTCATGGTTTCACATGTCATACGCATGTTATTAAGAGCGTCTACAAGAAACAGTTCAAGTGGAAGAGGTCGCATGTTTTGAATAGCTAGGATAGCAAAGTCTGGCCCCAAGCCAGCTGATGTCATCTGAGTACCACCCCCCCCCCCACACACACACACTCAGTTTCCTCAGTTTCCACCTCACACATACACACACACACACACACTCACACATACGTGTTTATAGTGTATTCAGCAGAGTCTGCTTCCTGCTGGGAGCCAGGCAGAGGGTTATGTAACTCCCAGCCATACCATGAATGAGCCCTACTGGGAGTTGCACAAGTACATAAGGGAGTCCTGAAGTTCACCTCACCTGGAGCTTACCCCTAAAGTACCAAAAGTCACAATGTGACTTTTGAGTTCTGGCCAGCATCGGCCTCTGATCAACGTGGAACAGCTTCCTCGAGGAAGCTCCCTATCTTTATGACAGATGGAGTAAGAGAGGATTCTGCTTGTGCCAGGTGTAACACACAGGGGATATCTCGTTACCTCACTTAACATTTGATGTAAACACAGCATGTGGCAGGGCAGGGTATTTACAAGAAAGGCACAGGGAACCCTCATCTCACAAGCAGGAACCCATCTTTAGACGGCTTTTAAACTTAAACTCACATTTATATGGACTTATGTGCTTTAACTCTCTCTTTTTCTCCCCACTTCTAGTCTGTATCTGACTTGTTTGTGTTTGCTTTATACTGCTCTATAGACACTGAAAGTCATGGAATTTTAAAATCCAGATCTAGTTCTTTCCAGGTTGGGCCAAGTTGCGAAACTTGGTAAATTTACTAAAAGCTTAGGAAAAGGTCAAATGAAATGAACTGTTATTGCACTTTACAGTGCAAGTTTCTGCCATTGAAATGATATTGGAAAAATTAAGGAAAGATTATTTCCTTTTCACTTGACATTGACATTTGTACATGTGTCAGTATGGCTGATATTAATGTTTGACACCTTTTCTTAGAACACTTGGCTGAAGGTGTCCGCACTGCACGTGTGTGTGTGTGTGTGTGTGTGTGTGTGTGTGTGTGTGTACTCAGAAGAGGACTGCTGGTTCATGGGGGTGTTCCTCTGTGTATGTGTCCTCATTTGACCGAGGATATTTTTACACCCTGATCCCTTACGCCCCTATCATTTTATGCTCATAAGGAACTGCTATATTTTGCTCACAAACAGAAAGTGTGCTGGGCAGCCCAGGGACCAGCGAGGTCTCACATAAATAATGTGAATGGAGCCCATTATTCCGCAGCAGAAACGTGATCCGTGTTCTTCCGCAGTCTGGAGAGAGGTGGATGTGGCGTCCCTTGCTCAGCAGGTTTCGCTGCTGTCTCCTTGAGCAGCACCTGGTTTCCTCTGGAACACCAGTGCCATCTGGTAGCAGTGTTGAGAACTGCAGTGTTAATGTCCTCCATAATCCTTCATGTGGTAAAGCCAGTGTTTTAATCTTGGTATGGATGGCATTTTCCTGTAGGACGGCAGTGGCCCAAAATATTTGGAATACTGACATTTGCCTTGCCTGACTACCATTTAGTGGTGTCACCATGTGGCCAGTTAACCTTTTTTTGTGTGTGGGGGGGGGGCTGGGGGGGCAGTGTGCAGAGCCGCCATACTCCGCTAATACAATGGGCTAGCATGCATCCCTTTGTTTGTCCTTTCTGGTCATGCGAAGACACTGAAGTACTGCAGTATTGCAGTAATGGTCGACCAGTTGGAAACATAATGGAAGTTCACCCCTTGACCTCTTCCTGAACTGAAATTCCCAGTGCCGAGAAACTGGGTGTGACAGATCTGGGACATGACTTGTACAATGAGCAAGTCCACGCAGTTGTGTAATGGCCGTATACTGTAATCCCTGTGGCATAGTGCACTGTGGTGTTGTCTGTATCATGATATAGCATGCAGCACAGCCCACAGAGCCAGCCCAGCTTGTGTCTCTATAGAAACAAGGTGTACACGAGATACATTTTCATTATGGTGTATAAGCTGAGAGCTATCGGGGCTAAAGGCAGCTCTTATCAAACACCTTATACAATTACTTAGCTGGCTGAAAAGCATTAATAATAATAATAATAATAATAATAATAATAATAATAATCATAATCATAGTAGTAATAAAACGATTTGTAAGTCCATTGTGATCCTAGGAATGGACCAGAAGTAAGTTCACTCTCTCACCAGCTTTTTCCTCTACAGCCTGCCTACCCGTTCTGCCAACCACTGACAACTTAGAGGTATTGTAAACATTTGAAATTAAATATGCAACTGGTGATTGTGAGTGCGATCCTTATCTTTCTACCTTCAACCAAAATGTTAAATGAGAGAACTATTGTCATTGTATTTGGTTTGGACAGCTGAAGTGACATGATTGTCAAACAAAAAAAGTTTAAAAAAAAAATGATGAAACAACCTTAACAAAATAAATAATCTCGTTAAGTTTGAGGATCATACAACTTTATTGGGTGTCATTAGCAACAATGATGATGAGACAAACTACTGGGGGGAGGGGGCCTAGCAGCCAGATGGTGCCAACATAACAGTCTACAGACGCAGAGGACAAAAGGAACCGTTATTACTACTACAAGAGAGGCCCCTCGCAGCTCCACAAACTGACCATTAACGGCATTAGTGGCACAACATTTATGGGAGTGCACATCATCAAGGACCTCTCCTGGACAACCAGTAGAAATCTTAGCAAAATCACCTTCTTCGCAAACGTAAGTGAGTGAGAGTGCCTGGCACCCATCATGGGCATTTACTCACAGAGGAACCATTAATGGCATCCTGGCTGACTGCATCACTACATGGTACAGGAGCTGCTATGCTCCCAACAGGAGGACCCATGTGGATACTGAATGCAGTGTTTTTTCCACTCCCCGCTGTCTCAGACATGTGCATTGACCACCTTACCGAAGGCCGTCAGAAAAGCAGGTGTCCCAATTCATCCATCCTACGGCCTGTTTTACCCCCATGTGACCACTCTCCCCAGCCACCTCTGTGAAGCTCTCGCACCATTTCACAGAGAAAGGAGATATGTTTTCATTAAATGTCTCACAGCAGTCATTATTTAGTCAGTAATCAGCAGTTCTACAGAAGCCTTTACATCTCTTTCCAGTAGATGGCAGTAGTGAAGTTTCTTTCGTTGTTATAGACTTGTCTTCCCTTAATGGTCTATTTCCTCAGTACCTTAATACCTCATTGCACTCTACAGCATTACTCAGTTTCTTGAAATGATCTGAAAGCACTCTCTGGCCTTGACATAGACACATTCTACTTAATTAAGAATTAGTTTTTCACTGGCCTTCCCACACCCTCAATAAAATGAATGTGTTTAAGATACATTGAGACATTACCATTGGGAAAACTAGGCTGCCTCTGGATTTTCAAACATAAAACCTGATATAGCTGGGCAATACAAGGCGAGTTTAGTTCATAGCACATTCACACAGCGGAGAATAAATGAGCTCTCAAGGTGGGGAAATCGATGTGAGGGAATGTACATGCAAATCACACGCACATGCAAACAGAAGAGATTTTGAAAATAGATTTAAAGCTAGCTGCATCTGAGATCTCACAGTTTTTCAGAAGGAGTAGAGTTTGTCAAAATGACCATTTAAGTTTAAAAAACGTAGGCTTTATACATGCTATAGAGCATGGCGGTGTACTAATTTTTTTTTTTTTGTTTTTTTTTTTACTAATTTTAAAAAGCGTCTTGTTCTCTTTGCTCTCAAGGTTGCTTCTATAGCTTTGGCCTCCATAAACAGAGAAGTGGTGCTCTCATTTATGCACCTTTTACACCTTTTTATGCATTTAGTTTAAAAAAAAACAGGTATGAAAAAGTGCCAAGGACTTCACAATAACAGAAGCAATGGTAGGACCTTTGGATATAACCCAATATCAAGTAGGCTCTGGTGTGTATAGAGTACTCATGGCCAGATATATCCAGCTCTTCTGTTACCAGCTCTGTTGTCTTGGTTCAGTGAAAATGGCATTGCCATTTTCAACCTCACCCTCAATAATATTTATCAGTTAATATTGGATGTAACGTGACATTCAGTCAGCTATATATACTACTAGAGTAGTAGGAGCGGCTGAACAAAGAAAATACACTCATTCTGATGGAACTTTAAGGGTTTTGTTACAAAACGGTCCTTATAGAATAAGAAATAAAATAGAAATACATTATTATTATTATTATTATTATTATTATTATTATTATTAAGGAAGATGTCATTAATTTCTCTAAAAGTCAGATGTGCAAATGCCTTGACCCTCATGAAATCTCAAACTGCCTACATGCACATCCATCTGGCACAACTAAAATGCACATCCACAAACACACATCTACATGTAGTCACATGCACACATGCTTTTCCTCCTCTCTGTCAAACTGAGTCAGCCCTGTCTGGGTCCTGCAGGTATCTGTCATTCACACATACTGACTGTCTGCCGCCCCGCCTGTCTATCTGTTTCTGTCTCAGGTGGAAACACATATGCTGTCATGTGTTAGCACATTCATATGCATGCGCATGCACACATCCAGACACACACACACACACACACACACACACACACACACAAACACACACACTGTCTCTGCACAAGTAGGTTGCCACCTTTAGATTTAAAGTGCAGCTCAATGCTTATTTTTTATTCCTTTCTTCCTTCCTCTCCTTATTTCTTTCTCATCTCCCCCATCAAGGAATAAAGGAAGAAATTATTTAGAGGAATAAAGAATTATTTCACATGACAAATGAGACATTTTTGATTGCACAAGCGCAAATTTAAAATTTTATGTGTGACGGGTTGTTTGAAAGGTTTCCGGAGGACCCATCATCCATCATTACCATGGAGTGCCTACTTCACAGAAAAAAAAAAAAAAAATTCTGCAAAGTAAGGATTGGTACTTCCTCGCCTGATGGACCTCATGCCTCTTTTCTCTGACCTTGTTCCTGTCATCTTGTCAGTGCAGTTAGAGAAATGAGACATCCTAAATCACGTGAAGCTTCAAGTCGAGCACGAGCATGAGGCCGCAAGAGAGAGGAAGGATGACCAAGATAATATATTGAGATGAGCCCCCCTACTCTACAATGCTGCACCAACACATTGTGTAAAGCGTAGTCCTAACACATATAGAATCGGATGTGCTTGTGCTAACAAAGCAGCCCTCACTAAAAGGTCAGATTTACTGCAACGGGAGGTCATTCCGTCAGGCACATTTATCTGTAGTTTGCCCCGCACGCTGGATAATTGATTGTGATTGGCCTGCTTGTCAGACTACGGTGACTGCAGGGGTCACTCTGACTGAATGTGGGGTGTGTGTGTGCATGCATGTGTGTTTGTTTGTGAGCATGAGAGAGCGAGACAGAGCCAGAGACACAGAAGTACTAATTAAAATGGATTTATATAAAGAACGTAGGGTGTGTGTGTGTGTATGTGTGTGTGTGTGTGTGCATGCATGTGTGTGTGTGCATGCATGTGTGTGTGTGTGTGTGTGTGTGTGTGTGTGTCTGTGTGTGTGTGTGTGTGTGTGTGCGTGTGTGTGTGTGTGTCTGAGACTGTTCAGTGAGTGAGTGTTTAGTGAGTAAGTGTCGGGGGCTCTTACATTCATAGCTGTCTTGCAGCTTAAGATCTGGACAGATAGGAAAACAGCAGCAGAAAGCAGCTTTAAACTGGAGCAAGATATAGGCCATCCATGTGCCTAACACATGTACTCAAATGTACACACACTCTCTCTCTCTCCCTCTCTCTCTCATTTACCCTCTATCTCTCACACACATGCACACATGCACATACACACACACACACACGCACACACACTGGCCTTATACAAACACTGACAGTCCACACTCAAATAGCACAGCTGAAATTAACTTTCAATAACACACATGTATATACACCTCCTGACACCCTCTAAAACAAAATATAGCTCTGCACCATCCATGTTCCCCTCTTCTTAATCAAGCAATGAGAGTCCTCTGCAGCCTGGTTCTACATATTCAGACACTCATCCTGTTTTTGTCCCTCTGTCTGTCTTTCTGTCAGCCAATTCTGTCCCTTTCTTAGACAGAAACAAACACTGATTTACATAAAACAATACATTTACTATTATCTCTCTTTTCCTTTCTTTCTCTCTCCATCTCCCTCTCTCTCACACACACAGTTATCTTTTAATAGTGTGTCAGTGTAGCGAAAAGGGTATAGGGAATTCCCCCATACCCAACCTCAAACCTGATTCTCTGGGGTACCAAACATGCACTTTGACCGCAACAGCAAACAGCCAGGCTCATTGGGATGTCAGTCAGAGCCCATCCTCAACCCTAGTGATGGCACTTCATCAGACTCAATAGACCTTGTGTACATGCAAATTAGTGTTAGGGTGTGTGTCTGCATTGCATGTGTATGTTTAAGTTCAAGTTTATTTGTATAGCACATCATTATAGACAATTATACATAATTGTCAATTTATGTAAAACACACACACACACACACACACACACACACACACACACACACACACACACACACACACACACACAGTAAAATAAAATAAAAAGATGTATAAAAGCTTAATGCAAAGAAACAATGAAAATAAAATTGAAAAACTGAATAAACCTATAAATAGAACAATCATTCAATCATTTTGTAAGGCAGGGGGAAATAATGCAGTTTTATGTTTAATTGAAAACATGTTGCTGTTGGAACAGATCTAATGTCCATGGGGATATTGCAGTGTGTGGCATAATGTCATTTCTCCCTCTTTGGTTCTGACCCATGGGAATACTAGCTCCAGTAGATACCGGCTCTCTACCCGGTCCAGGTAGCATTTCAACAAAACATATTTCAGGGCCTTGGCATTTAGGTGTCTTGTATAAGAGGGCAAAGACTGTGAAGAATGGAAGCAATGTGATCTTTTCTTTCTTTTTTTTGTTACAAAGTCTGGCAGTGGCATTTGGAATTAGCATGTGAGAGATAGTGAAGGAGAAGATCTTAGGGAGTCAGTGACTGGAAAAGGCTCCATCGTGACGGTGAGTGAATACAGAGAAGAAGGAAGACGGACAGGGCAGGAGAATGAGGTCTTACAGTAAAGAGCTCATTCATCTCCTGGAGATTGTCCACCTTTCACTGTGAAGTGAATGGGAAGTCGGCTTATTTGTTTCTCCCTCTGTAACTCACCTGTAGAGGGCACTGTTCTATTTCTTTTTGCTTGATGAAACATTTGCGTGCTTGTGTGTGTGTGTGTGTGTGGGGGGGGGGGGGGGGGGGGGAGAGAAAGAGAGAGAGAGAAAGAGAGAGCATGCTTGTGCATATGTGTGTTTCTTTGTGCCTTCAAATTCAATGCACGAAATTAAAGCATTCCTCACCTGTGCAGTAACGTTAAGACAAAGCAGTTGTAGCATCAGAAGACAACCCACCCCCCAACCCCTTGTCATGGGCTTAGTGCATTGGTATGGCTAAGGACTGGATACTAAAGTATTTGTCTCAGGGCAGGGAGTCTGACAGATCACGTATCAGCCAAGCGGAACAGCACTCTGCTTCGGTGAGAGTGCTGGAAAGATAAACATGTAATGGTGTTTGACGTACCTGTAAAACGGAGCCAAGCAAAATAGGCGAGGAGGTCTGCAATTTAGCATCTCATTGACATAAGAGAGAGGGGAAACAGAGGCCCAAGTCATTACAGGGTGTTTACCTTTAAGGCTGTTTGTGATTCGTACTGTTTTAACAAGTACAGAAAGACCAGGAAGAATTCCGTGTAACCAGGGGTGTAGCGAAGAAAAAATGTCATAAAAATGCAGCTTGTGTGCCCTTATAAATTTACAAAACAGATTATATTCACCTTTTTATGACTGCTAATGGAAAGAACAAGCCAATAGCTTAACCACCTTTGTCAGTTAAAATCCAGTTGTAGCAAAGGTCGAGAGCAGTTAGCCTATCACCACCGGCCCTCAAACACACATCCATGGGGTACCAAAAATGTACTGACCACCAAGGAGCCAGGAGTATTGGCATGGCAGTGAGAGCATATCCTTAACTGATGGCTCTTCTTCACACTGCCCTCTCCTTCAGGAAGCACCATGCGCTTCACACACAGTTAAGTGTCCCTAACACATCCCCCACCATAAGTCTTCCATCCCAGGGTGCCCCACATACTCATGCTTCACCCGTCAGTAGGATCTCTCACACCCTGACCTGGAGGTCCCTCATATTGCTCACAGAATAGAATAGAATAGAATAGAATAGAAAAACACTTTATTAATCACTTCAGAAGGTCCCTTCACCTCCACTGGAGGTGGAACTGTAGACCACACCCCTCTTCATGTAACAAAGGGTCACATGAGTCACCCATGACATACATCTTCAAGCTCCAAAATAAAGTCCAGTTGCTTACAACTTAGCTCCTTTGACCATAACCTGGATGAATGGGAATCTTCACAGGTAACATGATCAGGTGTTTGGAGCAGATATTAAAGGAGTGCAGCCTCTTCGGGACACACAGCCTGCTCTGACCCCTCGTCTGTGTTGCAAGACCAGTTCAGTTTGTTGTCTAGCTACAGGCCGAGGTATTTGTATGTTCCTCCAGCATCGATCTCATTTCCCTCAAACAGAACCGATCTATGCCTTGGTCTGGACTTAATGACCAGCTCCTTGATCTTTGAGATGTTCAGCTGTAGGTGGCTACCCCAGCACCAGACAACAAAGTCTTCCACTAGACCCGACACTAGAACCCTACGCATTCATCTTCGGAATTGGTTCTTTGATTGGCTGTAGATCTGTAGATCAACCTTTCTTAGTTCACCAGTCTAAGAGAAGATTCCACCACTCTACACCTTCACAAATACCCCCCACCAAGCCTCACCCCTCATCCAAAGTAAACGTACTGGATTACACAACAAAAGGACATAATGTTGGGGGGTGTTTTCCATATCAGGAAAGAGGAGAAGAGGATGCAAAATACACAACAACAGTCATGCTATATCTCCCACGAAAAGACCATAAAACTGTCATATTTGCATAGTGAAACTGTGCTGAAACTGTGTGTGTGTGTGTGTGTGTGTGTGTGTGTGTGGGAGGTGGGGGATGGGGGTCTATCAGTCTTGTTTTCAAGTCTTTTGTTTTAGTTGCGTACTGGAGTTCACTTCATCACAACATGGATTCTTACCATCATCACCAATGTCTTTTTCTTCTTCTGACAGGTACAGTGTGGTGTTAATGACTGTATTTGAAGTTAAGTGTAATGGCAGTCTTTAACAAATAGACAAAATACATCAGTGCAAACAGAACTTATTGTAAGGGATGGATAAATGCATTGAAAAATGACTGAATAATGAAAGTTTCACATACAGCAGTTACAATAAATGTAAACTTAAAATGGACACTTGAAATGTGCACACAATACTTAATATAATACTTAATCTTACATATTATGTAGAAATTCTCCAAATCTAAATTTCATTCTGTTACAGGTTTCATGGTACTTCATTGCAGTGTCGTTCGTGAGTACCACTATGTGAATCTTCCACTAACCTGGGAGGAATCCAAAGCTTTTTGCCAGTCAGAATACTCAGACCTGGCCTCAGTGCGCAGTGATGAAGACCTGAAACTCCTCTACCAGGTTGCAGGAACTCCCATTAGACAAGGCTGGATAGGGCTGCACCATGTACAACACAACGTTTCATGGTCCATGGCAGACAAACACCTTTACGACTATGCAGATGGCACATTTCAGAAGTGGACAAATGCACCTCCAGGTGATCTAAGACAGTGCGCCTTCTATCAAGGTGATGGGTGGACACAAACATTTTGCAGCACGGAATACAACTTTGTATGCCAAATGCTGGTATGTTAAATATATATTTATATATTACTGAGAATTTGAAAGTTTGTTTTCTCTGAATCACTACTCTCTACCCATCCACTAACTGAAAATGGTTATTCAGCAAAACTCGTGTTTTTTTTCTCTCTCTCTTTTTATCAGAATTTAAGTACTTCTTAATTGAGACAGTGATGGATTGGAGCAGAGCCCTAAAATACTGCAGGACAAACTACACAGACCTGGCAAACATCAGGAGTGATACAGACAAGACGGCCATAGCTGGTCTGGCTGGTGATCAGAGAGTGTGGATCGGACTTCACAACAGATGGCGGTGGGCAGACGGGGGTTTACTCACATTACATATGTATAACTTAGCAGGGACTGTTATACTGAACAAACTTCCCCATAAATGTGTGTTTCTGAATGAGAGTTTTCAGTTTGATGACTGCACCAACCACAGACCTTTCTATTGCCAAAAAGGTGAGTGAACTTCTACAGCTTTACAGATAACATTTCCTCTTTGTGATTTCTTTTAAAACAGTACTTTTAGTCATTGCCACTGTATATGAACTTTTCCCCTATAGATGTTGTAAAAAAAAGAATGACAGTCAAGATTGCAGTGATAAGTTCATACAACTTGGAGGATCTACATGAAGACATCCTACAGCAGGTTAGTCTTCTAATATGTATGAGTTTTAGCAGGAGAACCTGCGCCAATGATTAATTATTTGTTTTAATTACTTATAATTTTTTTTTTTTGCTTTATTTTTTTTTGTCATTGTTTCTTTTGTGTGTTAATGTGTGTTTTAGATTCACCATGAGGTGTCCAAACAGAATCCTGGGCAGAATATTACAGTGACATGGAAGAAGCAGAATAACCGCGTGTTCCAAGAGGAGAGAGAAGAGAGGGCAGAGGGCAAAAAGAACCCATAAAATGGTTAAAATACTGTGAACTTAGTTTACACAGTTATGAACTGTAAAATATTTGATAACCCTTTAGAATAACTACTGCCAATAATTAATGCATAAATATATTTGTTAACTCTTAATTAACACTTTGTTCATGATTTGTTAACCTTTATTTTCCACATTATTTCTAATCAATAAGTTCTGATTTATTTAAACTGCTGTTCTTCATGTCTGTACAACATTAAAGACTGCATCAATAAAAAATTAGCTTGTTAAGCCACGTGGTTTGGTTGGCTTTTATTTTAATCCACTGTCATATCACATTAAGACTGTCGAGAGAGGGCTTTAAAAAAGATAGTTTTCTTCATTTAGCCATAATCATGGTGCCCCAAAATAAGACAAAAAATACTTTTACAGTTGGAAATGGAAAAATGAAAACCCATGAATATTGTGCAGGAAGGCCTAGACCAGACTGTGATAAGACATGCATAAGCACATTTGTGAGAAAAACACATTATGTAACTACAACATTAGTACATCTTATTACATATTGTTACACAGATTCTGCCACTTTACCTAATTAGGTAGATACCCTGTACCACTGACACCATAAATAA
>CM059275.1:25670323-25677823 GCA_030347295.1 Setipinna tenuifilis | reverse complement strand
TGGTGCCCAGGATTGACAGCTGACCATACCGGTTAGCCATTATAATAACGTCCAGACAACCAAATAAAAACCCATGGGACTGTCAGTCAAAAGGCCAGGGTTGTTAGCCAGTTCTCCACCTTCCAGCAATATTGACCTGTGTGTGTGTGTGTGTGTGTGTGTGTGCGTGCATTCGTGCGTGCGTGTGTGCATGCGTGTGTGTGCGTATGCTTGTGTGTGTGTGTGTGTGTGTGTGTGTGTGTGAACTCATTTGGACCACTTTTCAGAAGAGCAACATGTTCGGTAACTTCTCCAGCCCTATTCTGCAGATAGAGGACGGCATAGAAATTGCTTTCCAGTGGGTGAATATTTTAGGCCAGCCTGCTAAATTGCTATTGAATTTAAGTCAAGTCAGAACCAACTGCGGTATCTCAATCTGTCTACATCTCTCACCATCTCCTTGCGCTCTCCCTGTCTTTCTCACTCTCTCTCTCTCTCTCGCTCTCTTTCTCTTTCCTCCCCCCTCCCTCCCTCTCTCTATCCACTTCACTCCTATCGCCAACTTTATTGATTTACCATACACATAATGGAGAAAGCTATGGCCCTACAGTGTACTGTTGTAGCAAACTAAGTGCTTCTGCCAATCTTCTTATAGCTCCTGTTGAAACATTACAGGCAGTGACCTCTACATGAGCACAGACAAAATGCAGATTAGAAGCTAACATGCTGACACAACACACAACACATAGCGTCAATTGTCCCTGAAGTATTTATTTATGTATTTATTTATTTATTTACCATGAAGGTCAAGAAATAACGATTACTGTTGGCTCTTGGCAAGATCTAGATGTGTGTTGGGCTGCGTGGATGCAATGTTGATCTTTATATAGCATGCAAGGCTGGCTTCTTCCTACGTCCCGTTGCCATGGAGTCAAGTAAAATTTTGACAAAGGTTAAGAGTTTCATATTAGACTAAAAGTGTCTTGGAAGCGCTTTGATGTCGTTTGCTTTGAAGTTGTATAAATTAGAGACATATGGTAAGGTGTGTGTGTGGTAATGTGTGTGTGTGTGTGTGTGTGTCTGGGGGGGTGGTATGTGTTTATACTTTGCTGCTGACTCATGGTTCTATTTGGAGGCAGACAAACCTGACTGCCATGTATTCTTTCTGCTTGTGCTCTCAACACAGGTGATTTCACTGATTAGCTCATCTACCTAGGATCATCTGGTTCAATATGTTGGCTGGAAGAAATATGTGGCAGGACTTTTACTTTCTGAACCTGGGATGTCTGCCTGTGGTTTTATTCCATAAAAGGACATCGCTGAAGCCGTCCTTCAAAAGTCCTTTCCACAAAGTTTTGCTTGGTCATCTGCTATCCAGTTAGAGCTTACACCGCATCATCCACTTTACCACCCATGACCGGTGAGACTGCTGCTTGTCTTGTGAAGGAGTGCAGTTCTTTTACAACACAGCCTCTACAAAGCAAAGCAGGATTGGCTGGAAAAAAACAGTTATCCGCATCAAGCATTTAAAAAACTTTTAGGACAAAAAAAAAAACAACAAAAAAACAGTGGGGAACATAGGGACATCAGGCAGAAGGGACAAATGCAAAGGAAGACATTTTCCATCTACATTCTGGGGTCCAAAGCAGTGCAACTCTCAATCCTATGTGATGTCCTATGCTGAAACACACAAACATGCACACACACACACATTTGCATACACACACACACACACACACACACACACACACACACACACACACACACACACTGAATACATGCTCTAGCTATTTTGAGTATTTCATGTTCAGCTACTAATAACACTAAAAGTCAGCAGCTGGTCTTTTCAAGGCACAGCACGAGAAGGACACGCAAGCAATCATTTGCATGTGCCCCATAAGCACTAACATGTCAATTTACTGTATGTTGTATCCATGTGGCTTTACTTAATCAGTTTTAGTTTATTTGGCCACATTTATTACAGCTAACTATATTGCGGAGTTTGTAATACAATGACCTCGGTGATGAATGTGATCAAATAAAAAATGTACAGTAGTTCATTATCATTGTCATCTGTCATCGGTGCTGTAATTTGACAACGACAAACATATTTCAAATATGAAATTATGTGGTTCAAAGCACTGATAGTGATACCGTCTTAACAATGTATCTATGTGTCACAAATTCAACTTGTAATCAGACATGCGCACACTGGTGATTTTTGACCCATGTCTATAACTGGATTTTGTAACAGAACAATTATGTTTCTTTTGAAAATAAGAAACTCATTTTAAATAATTAAATAATTTTATAATTATGATATTTAATGAACACTCCAACATTGGATTATAACATGAATTCATATTAATAGATATAACATCTATGTACAGTATATAGACCACAGAAAAGCATCACGTTTGACTAATGGATAAAAAATAGCCACATTATTTTCAGATGCACAGTTACTCTTGCATCTTACATTACATTACTGCTTTATCAATCAGAATGATTAAGAATACTGTTACTGTAACATCAGTATGTGATTTGGAGTATCAAACTCATGTATTAAATACACATACACACAGTATTAATGCATTTTATTAACTTAAATACTGTATAGAGTATGATATTTTTCTAGCATTTGTAGCTAAGGAAAGTGATAAAAATATACATAGGCTAACTTCTGTAACACTGTCATCTTGGCTGGCATTCAACCTCAGGGGAAACTGAGTGTAGCTTAGATGGCCATGAATATGGAGCTTGGTAGTGATTCTCTGATCATTTGCTTTAGAAGCCCAAACCCATAGAAGTACACAGACATCTTACAGATAACACCATCTGCACATATCAAAGTGGATGAGCAGTATGCAAGTATGAGCTATCTCATTTTCTTTTGTGTCACCGAATGCCGTTGAGTTGGTGATAATGTATTAAATTTCCTAACCAGACATGATGGAAATTTGTGCCATAAAGTAAAAAAAAAAACAAGGATTGAAGGTGTTGCAGACATTTTCCTTGACTGGATTGCTAGTCACATTTTGTCCTGCACCTTGACTTGAGATGTGCACAATCTTCCTGTTGTAACTATTGCACTTTATGCACAGAGTCACTTTGAAGCTCTGGTATCAAAGCTGAAGCTTTGGGAGTTGGGACAAGATTAAGGCATTGTTTATCAGAGTGCTTTTCCTGTGGGATTTTATTAAGAGTTCCACAAGTTTTACACAACACTGTAAAGTCTTCCATGAGAACCTGTCTTCAGGGAGTGTTATCATAAGACAGACGAGATGATTAACGTTTGAGATTTCTGTCCTTAGAGGTTTAGGGAGCCACACTGGCTCCTACTAGACTTCCAAACATTTTTTAAGAATGTGTCTGACGCAACCTAAAGCTCAGTTCGTAGGGAGGGCTCTGGGCATCATACACAGTTTAGAACTTCAACGTAACAACACAATACACACGCACACACACATTTGTACATTACGAAACATACATGTGCACACTAACATAGACACACATATGTACAGTAACACACACACACACACACACACACACACACACATGTGCAGTAATACAGGCACACATATTGCCAGTAAAATACAGAGACAAGCATGAAAGGGCAGTACACATGCATAAATGTACACATGCACTATCAGATTTCAAAGCTGCTAGAGGTAGCATAATCTGACAGGGGATTTTGGCCTATCGAAAATCGCTGCCCTTGATGTCTTTTTACAACCTGCCTATAAAAGGTACAGGAGCAAAGTTGTTACAGTGACCCTTTTTGTAGGGGGAGCATAATCTGACAGGGGGTTTTGGCCTGTCCATTTTTGGTACCCTTAATGTCTTTTCAGAACCTGCCTATGAAAAGCACAAAACCATGCTCCCAGTGCTTTTACAGTGCTCGTGGAGTAAACAACTGTGTAATGGGATCTCCTTTTTGTAGGGTAGCATAGTCTGAAAGGGGGTAATGGCCTATCCAAAAATGTCACCCTAGATGTCTTTTTGTATGAGTACCATAATCTCACAGGGGGTTTTGGCCTATCCAAAATCAGTACCCTTGATGTAGTTTCACAACCTGCCTATGGAAATCACAAAAGCATCCTGTTGTGCTTTCCCCATGGTTTTACAGTGTCCATGAGAAGCTGTGTAATATGAGGTCCTTTGTGTAGGGGGAGCATAATCTGACAGGGGGTTTTGGCCTATTCAAAAATGTTACCCTTGATGTCTTTTCACAACCTACCTATGAAACGCATGAGAGCATGCTCCCCATGCTGTTACCCCATGCTCCCCATGCTGTCAACCCTTGGCGTGAGTAGCTGTGCAATGCAGGGTCCTACTGCCCTTTCATCCTAGACCAAGACATGCATACTAGAAAGCACATCAATACATTTTCTGGCAGTCATTCTGTATTGGTGTCATCATCACTCACCTCTGGCCAACACAAAGGCTATGCTGACAGTGTTATTGCGATGTTTACAAATGATGGCGTGTTTCACTTTAAGGATAGCAGGGCTAATCTAATATATTTATCAGGGTTTTATTATTTTCTGTAATGTATATATATAATGTATATGTCATATAGATATATAGTGTGTTCGCACTGACAATTATAGCAAAATATGGTGCTCTGTAAGTACCAGGATAATGCACTTATAACTGTTAAAAAGTTAAGGGTGAAAAGCTATATACTTCCTGCACTCAGTCGTTGCTATTTTTGTGACATTACAGAAATAGAGGATGACTAACCAGTTTTCTAACTTTCTAACTTCTAATGGTGTCACAACACCTTACAAATTACAACAAGCTACAACAAGTTACAACATTGCACATCCTCTTCTCTCTCGCTCTCTCTCTCACACACACACACACACACACACACACACACAGTATTTCTCTAAAAGGCACTAAGCTATTGTTGGGTGTCAATGTTGTGTTCATCCTTTCCACGAGGTGCACAACCTGTGTGTTCAATGTGAGACAGTGTTAACTGTTGCACCAATGTGCTTTTAGTGTACTGTTGGCAGAATACAATGTGAGACATGTTACTTGTGATGTATAGATGTACACACATCCACACACGCCACCATAGATATAGTATACATACATAATCAGAGCATACTTTCATACACTAGTGCTATTTAAACTGCAGAAAAACACCAGATCAGACAAAGGCATACTTGCAAAAACACTCAGAGGCACTGAGAGAAAGAGAGAGAGAGAGAGAGAGAGAGAGAGAGAGAGATGCAGCATCACATAATAGGCAATATTAACTTTATGATAATGAAAACTTCACAAAGAATTAATTTAATTTAATAACTTAATTAAACTGGGTCCTGTATGTGTATGTGTCAGTGTGTGTGTATGTGTGTGTGTGTGTGTGTGTGTGTGTGTGTGTGTGTGTGTGTGTGTGTGTGTGTGTGTCTGTGTGTGTGTGTGTGTGTGTGTGTGTGTGTGTGTGTGTGTGTGTGTGTGTGTGTGTGTGCATGGCTGTGTGGGGCTTTATTGCATCATAAATCCAAACCACAGCTTTAAATTATTCACCACATCGCCATTCTGCTGAAACAGAGATGGGCAATTTTCATGAAGTATCAGTATTGCTAAATTTGTCATCTTTTTTTAGGTCACAAAAATTTGACCTTTTTTCACCTCTGTGTTTGTGGTCAGTTCTCATCAACCCCCTGCATACACTTCAGTTATTTAAAACACCAATGACTAGACAGTGACATACGAGTTTAATTAATAGCTTATTTATTTTAAATGTTTGTTTTTGTACCACTGTACCTTCATTCAATTAGTATCTATTGAGTGTTCCTTTGTAAAATGAGAAAAAGGCAATTCGTCATGCACTGCAGTATACATTGCACAGTATGTGTTAGTGTGTGTTGTAGGCTCAGAGGCATCAGTCACACTCTGACGACCTGGTGTGAGGGGTTAAAGGTCAAATGAATGGAAGGCGGCTTCCATCACCGATCATCTATTGACCCACAGTCCCCCATTACTGACTCACTGCCTGTCCCTGCAGGTCATACATACACATTCACCTATTATACTGCTCTTTACAATGCTGACGAACATCCCATTGACTTTGAATGGGCCACTCGAATGTTGGGAGGTCAAAATATTTTCATATAATGACCACTGGAAAAGTATAATGACCACTGTTAATGGCCACTGCGAGTTTTGTGCTTATTTTAAAACGCTCCGTAAGTAGTCCGTTAACGTCACATTGCTACGCAACACTTAAACATTGTATTTCCTTGAATAACTATTTTTAGTAGCGGAAGCCATGAAGCGGCAACAAAATATTTAGTATATGACATTATCATTTTATTATTTTTTGCCACATAATAAGTAGATAATGTTCAGCTAGGCAGGGATCCTGCATCACTCTGTCATGGCTTATTCCATGAGAATGACCACCTTGCAGAACATCATCCCATACGATTTATACTGTTACTCCATCAGATATTCAGCTATCTCTTACTGTAGGACCCCAGTCACCGCATCTGTTTATGGGAACATAAATCAAGTAGGGCAAATGGCTGATACCTGGAGGAAACCGTGCCTTCAAAATAATCAAGGACCGTTCTCATCTATGTCACTATGTTTTCAAACTATCTATGTTTCATAACCAGAGATGTATTGAATAGCAGAAAAAAACCTCAAGACTGGTTGAGTGAACACTGCAAACAGTTTACCCCTTGCAGGGAAATCTGGACCACCTGAAGAGGAAGAAGTGAACTAAACAGAAATGTTGAACTAAGTTCAACATTAACAGAAAAAAGACCTCACAAGCTACTTCATGCACCTGTCAGACATCAAAGGCAGGCATAAAAAGTGACTGCTAGAGATAAGATGCGGAGAGGAGTAGAGTTGATGGTCTGTACTGCTTTGCTGAAAGTATCATCAAAGCAATGATTTTATCTTTTATCACTAACTGAGCCTCTTGAGAGGTTTTTGCGACCTTTTTTTGTATTTTTATGCTTATTTTCAGAGTAGTTTGTAAGTACTTTTCTTTTTTAAATTTATTTTTGGTTCAAAACAATATATAGTTTTATCGTTTAACTTAGCAAAAAACATGGTTTTATTGTTCACTGTGATACACGGTGTATGGTTTTACTGTTAAGCCAAAAAACAAACACACATCCCTGCTAGGAAAAAAACATCATCTGGCTGAAGAGCGTTGAACCAAGACCTCGTGCAATTATAAACCTCTAGGCCTATCAGACATTTTTTTGTGTTATTCAAATATTTCTATTTTATGCCACATCATGGACATAGTGTGGATTGCTTTGAAGTAGTTTTTGAATGTTTTGGACTTTATATATATCAAGAAATGGCTTAACATATAAAGTTTCTCAGAACTGCTCAGAATGCAAATAGAACAATATAGTTCTAAGGGGGCTGTATTGTGTGTACGTAATGGGGTACTGTTTTTGATGCATTTCATTTGTGCATTTCAGGGAATATCTGTTGGTCTGACAGCAAATGAAACTCAAATGAAACACACACACTGTTTGA
>CM059275.1:25660323-25667823 GCA_030347295.1 Setipinna tenuifilis | reverse complement strand
CAACGCATTTCCTCATAGACGTCCAGCGTCCATGCACTTCAATGGGCCAGCACGGACCCCTCATTTTCTATGCATGGAAACTGGATGGTCATTGGAGAAATGCCTTTTTTTTCTCCCGCCCCCGGACGCTCAGCGTCTCTGGGGGTGAATGGAATGGTGGGCGGAGTTTTTCTGGTGTGGACTTCAAGCAGTCCCCGCGTTGATTGGTGAACCTCTGAATCCAGTTTGATTGGCTGGCGTTTTCGATACATAGACTGTCACTTGGCTGCTGGAGCTCAGTCCCATCGCTGATGTTGCATGCGAAGTTGTGAGACAAGCAGAGATCAATTTCTTAGCATTTCCTCAGCGAAAATACTTTTCTTACACTGTCTATAAATCACACTCACACATATTTCCGTTTTGGTTTATTACAATGTTCTTGTTCGTGTTTAATTTCGTTTCGTTAGAATTCGTTTCGTTAGGTTGGTGCTAGTGCTACTTAAGTTCAGCTCTCCTGAACTAGCCCGCTAGCGCAGCTACACTAGCCCGCTAGCAGAGCACTATGGCAGACAATGTCAATATTGTCGATTTGATTTTGGCAAAGCCATTTGATAGTCGTAGTTATGAGGAGAAACTTCAAATTAAACAGCAGGGCAGACCAACGCCTACAATTGATTTGGTGCGTAAGTGGGGAAAATACCAGGTCTTTTCAGTCCTCTTGGTACACCAAAATTAGCTGGCTGACTGGGAGTGCTGTAACTAAAAAAATGTACTGCGGGCCATGCCTCCTTATGAAAGCTCACGGATGTGTCTGGTCAAAACTTGGCTTTGAGGATTTGTCCAACTTTGACCGAGCATATAAACGGCACGAAAAGAGCAACGAACATGTCAATGCCTGTGCGAGATTAAGTTGCCTCGGCAGAGTTAGAGTTGAACACGCACTTGACGAAGGTGCTCGCATTCAAGTAGCAAAGCACAACGCAAATGTAAAACAAAACCGAGCCTTCTTAAATCGCCTCATTGACGTACCGTCATTGCTTGCCAGGCAGGAGCTGTCATTTAAGGGGCACGATGAGAGTAAGTGACAGGGTCACAGACCATTTTCTAGAGAAGAAACGAAGGGTAGAATTTACATATAAGTAAATGGACAAATTTTATGATTAAGTTGGCAGTGAGCTTCCCCTCTTTGGAATACCAGCATCCGCCACTGCTACATACATAAGCACTGCTTGTATGTAACGACATAGGCACTGCTTTTATGTGCCTACATACTTAAGCACTGCTTGTATGTGCCTACATAGGTACAGGTTGTATGTTCCTAAATAGGCACTGCTTGCATGTGTCTACATACATAGGCAGTGCTTGTATGTATGTATGTATGTATGTATGTATGTATGTATGTATGTATGCACATATGAATGTAGGCACTTCTTGTATATGTATATATGTATGTATGTATGTAAGTCGAAGATCATCTCTTTTTATTGTTACACAAAGGCCTGTACCACAAAGGAAAATAACTATCCTCTCCAAGTAGGGAATATTTGTATGTATGTATATGCATACTCAAGGGTGTAGTGGTAAAATAAGAGGTTGGAACTGCATCAGGACAATACTGTGAATGTGTACTGTGTACTGTGGTATTGCAAATGGTCCCCAGTGCACAGGTTATAAATATAAATGATGTAGTGTGATTTTCTTAAAAGTTGTATTTGGTGCATAAACTGTATTATAACGTGATTGCACTTTATAAATATGTGGACAAACTGTCCTCAGGGGTGGATAAACTCTATTTCTGAAATTTCAGAGGTGAGTGAACTTCGTTTACTTGCGTTTACCCTCCACTACAACCCTGGGCTTGCTTCACTGCCTCAATTGTTGATCTATAAACGACTCAGAAAAGACCCAGAGAGAAAAACAGTATATTCAGTATTTTTTTTAAATACTGTGTGAATGGGTTAGCAATGAGAGAGAGAGAGAATGAATGTGTGATGCTTTTCAGAAAAGTGTTGTTGAACAACCACATAAATGACTCATTTGGAAAACACTCCAGAGTTTCCACGATTATTTTAGTAGCTCAGTGAAGCCCTGATTGATTACATGGTACTTGGCAAATTAGCACACACTGAATCTTCCTTGTGTTGATTTTCTCTAAACTGGCCTAATAGTATAGTTTTAGCCACACACTGTTCGAACAATAACCTGAAAATAACCTAAACAATCCAACTCATTACCAGTGTTTTTAAGAAAGTCTGAAATTTATCACAGACATCTGCACTGAAAAGGGTAAACAACCTGACATTGTTACTGATGACATATTGGGGCTGGGAATTCTCTAAAACTGGACTCAGAAAAGGATTGCTAATAGGCTTTTGCAAGTGATTTGCAAACAGACCACTGTACCTGTTATGGGATCGGATGCAGCTGTGTGCTTATTTCTATTCTGTTATAGGTATGAATCAGGCAGGTGCCAATTGCCTTCTTTGTTTTGTTTTGTTTTTGTTTTTGTTTGTTTTTTTGCATTGCTGCCCATAGATATGCTTTTCTCAAAATTAGGCATGTCATCACAGCTTCTCAAACAGCAAGGATACGTCAGCAGAGAAGAGGCTATTTTCCCCAAACTCCCACCAACTGCACACATATTCACATACACCAGTTACAGTTTCCTTTAACCTTACTGTCGACTTGTCACACATCTATCTATATGCATATTTTCACATAGTTATCACACACACATGTGCGAGCGCCCGCACACACACACACACACACACACACACACACACTTCACTTTTTTTGCTCTCTGTCTCTCTCTCTCTCTGTTTCTCTCTCTCTATTTCTCTCTCTCTCTCACACATACACACACATACGTCATTTGTGCCAATACACAGTGGACACTCGCTAGTCTCCATAGTTACTGAAGTAACCCAAGAATAACAAACGGAATTTAAACAGAACCAGGCTAATGTTCCTGAGATGCTTGTGGAGCTCAATACATGTCCTGTCTGCCTATAGGGGCTCTTTCATGGAAAACAGTTCTCCCAATATCTCACTAAGAGCACTTAAGCAAAATTATGTTGGGAACTGAAGTATTTGTCCACTGGGTGGTTAGTGGACTTTGATAGGTGTGTTATCTAATATTTGTGCTCCAAAAGAACAGAAACAATGGGGTGCAATGCAGATTTGTTTACTTCCAATTAATGTACTTAATTGTTAAAAAACAGTTGGACTGTGCAGTGCAATGTAATGGAGCAAAAATAAATGCTCAAAATAGAGAAATAGATTTAAAAAAAGAAAAAGTTAAAAAAAAAAAGTAAAAAATTAAAAATTCCGAGGGACGCCATCATAATTACTTCCATGTAATCCCATTCACAGGGACCGCAAACAAAGTTAATGTCCAGCAAGCCCTCCTATCCAAACATTTTTCATTCAAGCGAAACCATAATAATTCTGCAGAACTGTGCCTGGGTGAGTCTGCTGTCCCTTGTGTGAGATAAGCATACACGCATATGCATACATTACTCTCACCCAATTAACCGCATCCACTTGCTTTGGACGGGATCAACTGGGCTGAGGCCCAGGAGGCCAGAGGGCAATGGGCTATGTACCATGTAAATGTAATTAGCTCAAATAGCATCAAATGTTCCAGAGTGGGAACACTATTTATGCAAACAAGCCATTCCCAAGCAGACCCTCTTAAAATATGATATACTGTACCGTGCCCTGAAATTAGCCTGGTGAACCAGCCACACGTACTTCACTTCGCTTTGTAGTGGCTGGCTGTGCTGTATTGAGAAACGTTTTTCTTCCTGGAGGTGTGGACTCTGCTGAAATCTAAAAAAGACTGGGTCTGCCTTCATCCACATATTAATGTAAAGGAAGTTACGAAGCTTTCCGTAAAGTAACGGACTAACAAGTAATACTCACAAACACTCGATCTGTGCACTGATGTGGCTAGAAAGGAATGATACCAGTGTCAGACCCTCTGTGCAAAATGAAGTGAAGTACGAGGGGCTGGTTTACGGGCCTACCCTAAAATGGCATGAAAAATGGCATTTCTGCCTAAATTTTGGGTAGCAGGGGGCACAAGACAGTTTTGTGCCTGGGGGCACTTATCCCTATAGTCCCTAATCCGGCCGCCCTTCCACACCATCTCCAGTTAGCTCCTTGTCTATCTGTCTATCTGTCTACCTGTATATCTGTCTATCTGTCTATCTGTGCCTTTAAGTCAAGTCACATTAATTATCCCACTAGGTGAAATTCAGATGCAGCCAGATATATAAAAAAAACATATAACCAACAATTCCACAGATCAAAAATACAGAAATAATAATAAACAACATGGACACAACTACCACAACAGGTAGATAAAGACTGGGACATAGTAGAATGACAAAATCTCTACCCTACACATTACTCTACCATATGTACAGCAGGCTTGTCCCAAATTCAGAATTTCAGAATTCAATTCAATTCAGGAAGTGAATTTGAATTGAATTTGAATTGGCTCCACCCCAGGGGATATGGAATTGAATGTGAATTGGAATTACAGGAAGTGGAATTTCAAATTCAGTGCAATTCAAAGAAATTCATTCAAACCACATATCAATAAGAATGTGATTCTTGGCATGTGTTCTTCTTCCATATTGGAATAATTATATATGAAACACAACTAAAGCTATACAGAGACTAATACTAAGCATATATTTATGCTTATATATATTTTTAAGCAATATTTTCATTTTAAACGTCATGGTGTTAATGGTCAAAATTGACCGCCTAAACTACAATAATACATTTATTAAAAATCTGATTTGCATATGTTTTGATTATCTACTGTATTAGACATCCCTTTGAAACATGGCCAAGGTGATTTAAATGTTATTCTACTTTGTTGTATCATTTATAGGCTTTATTTTCCTGATCTTGCACCAATTCGATTCATTAAAATTAAGTTCTAATAATGAAAAAACTAATACAACACAATTAATTCAAATTTCAGTTTTATTCTCAATATAATAACATTGAAAGTAATTAACTTCTCGTCTGCTCATAGACATGTTGATGTTTTAGTTGTAACAACAAAGTAACATTTCCTTGTCGCTGTGGAGGTCAACTAGGTCAAGCATCCTCCAGTTAGTGCCATACACACGGTGACCCTCAATGTTTGTCATCTCCAGTATGAAGCCTTGAATTGGATTTGTTATGAACAACTCACTGACAGAATGCCATCTGTGTGGGCGATGGTATATCTGGTAGGCCCTGGTCTCAGGGGAATAATGTTTTCTGTGGTGGCTCTACTTGGAGTAACAGTTGCGGATGGATGCCACATGATATTTCCATTTTTTTATTGGAAATGGTGTTCCTGCATTTGCCTCTTCTATTTCTATTCTCATCACCATATTCGGCGTCATCATCCTCCTCTGACACATTGTCTTCATTCTCTTCCGTTATCATCAAAAAGTAACTGAAGAGCCTCATCTCTTGTAAATCTCTTGGTCATGTTCATGCCTTGTTCCGTGTTCATGTTCATGCCATCAATATTCTGGAATGTTTGCTTCCCGCAAAGAGCAAGAAAGTGTGGCCTTTTTCTGTTAAATAAATGTACAAAATCATGCTGTGGACATGAGATAATGTCCTATATTAATATGCAGTAGATATTAAATTCATAGTGTAATCATAAAAGTCTGTATATAATCTTTGTTAATGGTACTTTCATTATCATGAATTTCTTTGAATTTCAAGGAATTCCAATTCTACTTCCTGCAATTCGAATTTGAATTGCAATTCCACTTCCTGTTTGAATTTCAATTCAAATTCATTTTGAAATTCAGGAATTGAATTTGAATTTGGGGGTCATTCTCAATTCAATTCTGAATTTGGGACAAGCCTGATGTACAGGTCATACACAGGACTGAAACTGTAGTGCTGCCTAGGCCCATAGTGTTACATCAAACATCATACATAAATACATCATACATCATTCATTAACGTAACATCAGTAGTAGTAGGCACAGGCAGGATCTACAGGATGAAGATGTACCAATTCCTATGCTAGGCAACATACGACTTCCTGTCAAGTGGTTAAATTGGCTTCTGTAAGGAGGGGAAAGCCCTTCTTTACTTCCAGTGGTCAATACCACACTCTATCGTATCGTATTGCTATAAATACTGTAGCAGAGGGAGTTCAGCTCGGGCTGGCTGTATTGCTGAGTGTGTGTGTGTGTGTGTGTGTGTGTGTGTGTGTGTGTGTGTGTGTGTGTGTGTGTGTGTGTGTGTGAGGGAGTTCAGCTCGGGCTGGCTGTATTGCCGAGGTGAGGAGGCGGGGATGAGTGTGCTCCAGAGGGCTCTGGCCCAATTTAAACTCTGCTGCCGTTCGTTGACTGTGTGGCTAGTCCTCAGAGATGTGCTGTGCTGTGATGGTGATGCTACTGGGAGAGCTACTAGATGACTAATGCACATCAACACTGAAACAAACTTTTCTGCCATAGTTTATGCTCATTTTTCCTGCCAGGAGCTGGCGTATACACCTACCCAGGTGTGTATGTCTGTGTGTGCATTGCCCAAGGGTACAGAATGCATACAAATGAGTGTGCGTGAGTGGAAGCATGTGTGAGTGTGGGGGGGGGAGCATTTTTTTGGGGGGTACACAAAATAAATCTGTGAATGAGTTCTCAGCTTCTACTAGCATAAGGATTAAGTACACATACTATATGTGGAGAAAGATCTTACATTCAAGCTATCCACTATACAACCCAACTGGGACTACATTATTATGTATAATATGCTTACAATATGCACATTTTTTATGCGCAAATACTGATACAGAGCTGAGGATACTTGGTAGGACAGAGTGTCTCAGTGGGTACAAAGCAGTTACAAGTTTGGAAACCACTGCTTTAAACCATCCTTACTGTTATATTTCTGCTATTCATGATAATTTATGAGATTCAATTACAATCAAACCAACCAGTTTTCTTGCATGCATGCCAACACTGAATACATTAGGGCAAGGGTGTGATGGGGCATGTACAGTATCACATGCATTTCCATGTAAATCATCCACCCTGAGACAAAGTCCAAGTCTTCCATAGAGTCTAGGTTATTCCCAAAGTTGGCATATAATTCACTCCACAGGAAAGTCCTGAGGTCTCCTCACTGCATCTTTGTCCATTTGAACATGCAGTCTATTTCCGAACACCGTAATTTTGCTTAACTTCCCGTTGGTCTGAAGCAGAAGGATGTCAATTGCAGGTCTGATTACAGGTGGTGTGCACAAGTGACACACTTTCCAGAACATTCTGGGTGGGTGATGATGGCGCAGTGGTTACCTCAGCACACCTGTGTTGATTGACGAAAGTTAATGATGCAGAAAGTCTCCATTTGGCTTCCCAGTGGAGAAACTCAGAGATTCTTAGCTACTTACTTGTTCTCCTTTTTTTCTCACCACGTGTGCTTTGGTCTGTCCTTCATTTTCCCATTTCTAAGGGCTGTTTTTTTCTTTGTTTGTTTGTTTTTGGTGTT
>CM059275.1:25650323-25655323 GCA_030347295.1 Setipinna tenuifilis | reverse complement strand
GTGAAATGTTATGGGACGTGAAAGAAATCATGATGATTATGCTGCATGACGCTTGCTGCATAATTCATTAACCCCCTGTAACTATCTTTGAAAGCCTTTTACTCAACTGGGTATGCAGTGTGTCTTAAAATCATACCAAGAAAATTAAAATGTCATCTTGGACTCCTTCCAGACTGTGATGACCTGAAATATTCATTATTTTACACATGCGTCTCCAGGTGAACTAACCTTAAACCTCCCCACAAAGGCCCCTCCAAATCATATTCATATTCATGGTCAAACAGGTGACGCGCATTGAGAAAAAAATACATTTGGCAAGAACACATTTTAAAAGCTTAACCTTCAATGAGATAAAAAGCATTATTTTATTTAATTTTTTTGCCTCTTAGGCGCTCATTCAGACAGCAAAGACCGATAATCCTCGCGTAGAAATAGCCAACTGCCTGGAAATATGATGAAATGATATCAGAGTACACAAGATTACTCAAGATGCGACAAGATGAAGTATGAGAATGAAGACAGCCATCCATCCCGCTCTCATTTACCCTGATGAAAATGTTGCCATTGCACTGGGCAGCTTGTGGTGTATGTACAGCTAATGACCTGAGTGGGCTACATTTCATCCTGTGATCGAGTATCAATTACTCCGCACTCACATTTCTAGATGAATTGCTGAACAGCTGGTAGTGACCACTATTAATCAGCCTCATAGTAATTATGGATTGGTTCCTCTAGCCAGACGTTTTTTTTTTTGTAACAGTATCATTTGTTGAGCATTTTTAACTGTCACCTCTGGGATTTCTGGATTATTAAACTGTTTAATTACTACAAATGGTCTGTCATACAGTTATCTATTCTTCTATCATGAATTCTCTTTGACCGTCATTCCTTCAGTTCTTTTAATCTCTGAAACAAAGCATGTTTGACCAGAAAGTTCAAACGCGTTAAGCTCAAGAAAAACAACTCTGGGACCCAAAGGCATGCGAATCGGTACTAAACACCCAACGAGCAAAAAATCTTATTTGCTCTACCACAAACAAGCCTTGCTTGGTCTATTGTGTTTGTCTTCTGTTCACTATCACCTTTTGCACCTTTTTGTTTTTTTTTAAGTGTGTGTGTGTGTGTCTGAGTGTGTGTTTGTGTTTGTGTTTGTGTGTGTGTGTGTGTGTGTGTGTGTGTGTGTGTGTCTGTCTGTGTGCGTGCCCACTGTACTGTATCTCTCTTCTCTGTACTGTTTTTAACAGTTTGTGTGTAACACCAGTTCCCATTGAAAGGTTTTTTTATGTCTCCCTATGTACTATGTATATGCCTGAAAGAACAATAAAACTTACTTTACTTGATTTAACATCCTTTCTTGCCTTTCCTCAGTCTATTCTATTCCCTTCTGTAACTAACTACCCCCTTAAATGCCTCCTAAATGACAAACGTGGGCAAGAGCTAGACTAATTTATTAGCATTATGTTGCCATTAACCTAGAGGTGAGATGGTGTCACGGCAACAATGGTCTCCGCATACCACTATTTTATTCTCTCCCCCTCAAATTTGAATTGGAAATAAGATTAAAAGGATTCATTACTTTGCCATTCATATAAGAGAGCAGATTCTAAATAATCTGCAGGCGGCTGCTTTTGAAAGCTTTATATGGTAAAGCAAGCTATGTTTAGTGGATCTAAAAATAGTGACCTTGGCTCCACTTTGTTGACCTTCAGGACATTTCAAAGACCTCGCCCCCCCCCACCCCCTTTTTGAAGCCTTTATGGGCTTTTGAAGTGCTGAAGTTTGAATACAGGCCGCATCCACACAAAGCGGGGACAACTAAAATAGAACCCCAATGACAAGATTGTGAACCTATCCCAAGTACCCCTTATCTTTAGTCCAAGATCTTGTGCACCTTTTTCATCATGGTCTCTCTCTCATTCTCTCTCTCTCTCTCTCTCTCTCTCTCTCTCTCTCAATTTAATTCAATTTAATTTAACAGTGTCCTATCAGCATGACTGTTGAAGAAGTACAGTGTTGCCAAAGCATAAAGAACAATAGAACATCTTGTCCATTTGCAAAATAACATTACAATAATAAGCAATAACAACATACATCTTTCTCTACGTCTCTCCTTCTCTCTCTCTCTCTCTCTCTCTCTCTCTCTCTCTGTGAGGGGGGGGGGGGTGAGCTGCATGTAAGGATCTGTCTGTGAGAGAGGTGGTGTGGGTTGGATATGTATGAAAGTGTATGGCAGAGAAGGGGTTGTATGTTTACGACTAGAATATGCGGAGGGTGTAGTGTGTACATGTACATCTACATGGAAAGCAGAATGCAGAGTTTGTTCTCTGTGAATGAGCAACAAAGTGTGTAAGGCTTATCGCAGCCAATCAACATGTTGCTAGGAGCACGAGAGGGGAGGGACTAAGCCAGTCACACACTAATCAACAGGATCGCTTCTAGAGGCCAGGCGCCAGCAACAGTTAGTCATTTCGCAGCACCCAATCCATTTGTGAAGTGTCTCTCTCCACTCATCATTTGCTGTAAACCAAGCCTGAGTGTAACATGATTTATTTCCCCCGTGCCTCTGCATATTAGTATTCTTACATTTATTGGTGTTATTATTATATTTTGTTACTTTATTTTTCTGGAAGGTGAGCTGTGATCTTATGATGTATGTTTTTTGTCCTGTCACATTGCTTACTCTTTGGACAAATGAGCTTTGCCGTTGAGCTCTGTCACTGACAAATTCCCCTCCCAGCCGAGGCAAACAGACCCTGCTCCAGCGAAATGTCAGAGCCCCAGTGGCATTTTTGTATCCACCACAGAAATTGAAATAGGCATCCAGGTCTAGTTTTCAAGTTATGCCATCTGAACTCACTTTCTCTTTCTCTCTGCCTCCCTCCTTCCCTTCCTGTTCCTCTTACTCCCTATCTGTCTGACTATCTATCCATCTCTCTCTGTACCTTCTTTTTCTCTTTCTATCTATCCATCTACTGTATCTGTCAACCCCATAATCTCTCTCTCTCATTCAGTCTTTCTTTCTCTATAATTCTCTTCCGACCGGTATCAGCTGGCATTTGCAGTTGGATGTGGTTCTTATTTGACACTGTTTGCTCTGATCTTTAAGAGAGCCAGCTTTTAATAACATCATTCGTTTGGCAGGCATTTCGGCAACATATGGACTGGCCTAGAGAAGGTCTCATTATTCTTGAGAAAAAAAAAAGTGGGAAACAGGAAGATGACATCATTAGTGTATGTTCCTCCACCTCCTCCTCCTACTCCTCAGTCCCTCGCCTTCTGTTGGCCAGAGCAGGAAGGGTTGCCGGTTTGTGGGCGACGTCTGGCAACCCTGCTGGTGGTAACAGATCAGGGGGGGGGGTGTTCTTGGAGAGGAGGGGGGGGGGGGGGGGGGGGGCGTTCTAACAGCATCAGCTGAGACAGTGTTATGGTTAGCGGTGGGGAGTGGGGTAAAGTGGCAAAGGGGCTTTCCAGTGCAGTCATTCATGATTTGGTCTGATGACTGTATTAATGCGTATGCTGCTTGCATCATGAATTAATCCCTCAGTGCTGATTAGCTTATTATTTCATCCTGTCTTCGTCAAATAAGGTTAGATATGCGTAATGACCTGTGTATAACAAATACCCTACCTGTGTGTGTGTGTGTGTGTGTGTGTGTGTGTGTGTGTGTGTGTGTGTGTGTGTATGTGTGTGTGTGCGTGCATGTGTGTATGTCTTTCTATGATACTGTAATCAAGTGTGCCATTATCTGTGCGTGCGTGTGTGTGTGTGCCCATTTGCGCACACACTCATGTGTGCGTGAGTGTGTGTGCACATGTGCGTGTATGATTCAGCTCTAATCTCGCTGTGGTATGTGTGTCCCCTAAGTGCTGTTTGCAATCAGCAGGTCTCCTCATAAAAAATAAAAAAACCCTCTCGCTGCTCAATTTAGCACAAGACTGAGCTGATGTCTCTAGCCCCATTATCAGCACCAGTCCAGGCGGAGAGCTCTATAAACAGCTCCTCACAGGCTCCCATAATGTCTTAGACATGCAGTGACCCATCAGAGAATAGAGAGTTAGAGTGGGAGGTAAGGGACGGGTGGTGTCGTTGTATGAGTAGACTCCATCAGTGCTGTCTGTTTCTTCTTCTGTCAAGTAAGGAACGGGTGGTGTGAAGGAATCTGAATAATAATAATAATAACAATAATAATAATAATAATAATAATAATGTACGTAACAACGTAAGTTTTTAATGTTAATGCATTTCTTTATTAAGATATTTTGTATTTATGTTCCATGCTGACGGAATCTCCAAATTTATCTGTAGTAAATTATGTACTATCAGATGTATCTGTGATGACTGGACTCGAGCTGTGTGTTTGAGTATGCAGGTCACAGATGAAGACCACTTGAACCACAGGTACTTTTCCGTCTGTCTCTCTCCCTCTTTCTCTCTCAATCTCTCTCTCTCTCTCTCTTTTTCTCTCTCTGTCTTTCTCTCTCTCTTTCTCTCTCTGTCTCTATATCTCTCTCTGTCTCTCTCTGTGTGTCTCTCTCTCCTTGTCTCTCTCTCTGTCTTTCTCTCTCTTTCTCTCCTTCTCTTGCCCAGGGTGGAGGAGAGCAGTGGGTTGCTGTGATGATTATGCCACCACCCTCGCTGTCAGCAGTGCCCCTCTACAAAACTAATGAGCCTCTCATGTGCCCACAAACCGTTGTGCCAGTGTTCCTTTCTGAGTGATTCACTGATTCCTTTCTGGACAGCGGTAACCTTGACAACTATAAAGAAATGTTGCTGCTGCTGTGTGATCTATGTTGTTCTAGAACACTCCTGTGTGTGAGGAAGACGACCGCTTAAAGACTCTGCAGGATCTCTGCTCAGTGGAACACACAGTGATTGTTGCGGGGGAACTTCTGAATGAGCTCAGGCGTGTGTCCAGGACATTCTTGCACTCACCACCTCCACACAAACTGAACTGCAGTCAGCTGTAGTGTGTGCCACCGTTACGTGATCTCATGGGATGG
>CM059275.1:25620323-25637823 GCA_030347295.1 Setipinna tenuifilis | reverse complement strand
TGACATCATCAATTCAACATGGCAGACGATGGTGACCTTGTGCAGAATGCTCCAGGCATATCAGCAAAATGTTCTATTCAAGAAGACAAGATCAGGTAAAAAAAATACAGTGCCTGACAAAAGTCTTGTCGCTTATCCATTTTGTAGAAACAAAAGCTTATAACCTTACTTTTAATTAATCCATTGGGTTTAGAAATGTCTCATATGAAAGCTAAAGCCCTCCTAAAGTATGTTAATATACTGAAAATAAATTTGCTTTACTGAAGAAAGATTGCTAATTTAATGAACACAAAAAGGTCAGGCTGGCCTTGGAACACACAGTCCTCCCGAGCAGTTCTCTAGCAAGGTCTGCCGGACCTGGGCTTGTCAAAAACATCTCCAGTCTATTCAGATATTTTTCTTATTCTTTGTACTTGACGCTGAGACACATTGAAGGTGTCAGCCACCTCAGCAGTGGATCTGGTCTTCTGGTCCTGTTGATAATTAATGCTTTGGTCTCAGGGTGCATCTTAGGCATGTTGTCAGAGGGCAAGTTGGAGTTAATGTGAAGGTCTGGTATGCTGGGGTTCGTTTTACACACAGCCACTAATTGATTGATCAATAACTGACACAGGTGAGCCTGTAATCTAGGATTGGGTGCATCATATGACAAAGCGACAAGACTTTTGTCTTGCCAAAATCTGACTTTTCTGTGTTCATTAAATGATCAATCTTTCTTCAGTGAAGCAAATTTATTTTAGTATATTGAGCATAATTTGGGAGGGTTTTAGCTTTCATATGAGACATTTCTACAACCAATGTATTAATTAAAAGTCAGGTTATAAGCTTTTGTTTCTACAGAATGGATAAGCGACAAGACTTTTGTCAGACACTGTATTAGGGTGTACAGGAAAGTACACTAAACAAGTTTATGTGGTTAGAAGTGAAATGCCATTCAAAACATATTTTGTAGACCTGAAAAACCAACTGTCAACGTATGTGGACGTTGCACAGCAAAGGAGGTAAATGGGAAAATAATTGATTTTCAATCTAATAAGTGTTTTTATTCCTTGCTACTGTTTATAGACTAATTCAACTACTTTATATTAAAGATAACAGACTTTTATCAAATATATACATGCATTATAGCTTATCATATTTTAAAGTGGATTTATGGGTAGCAAATATATAGAATTCAATGGATGGCAAGGACATATGGTGACTTCAGACATACAAAATACATGCAAAAGATACACACACACACACACACACACAGTCACACACACATAGTATGTACTGTATTAGTAAACATGTGGAGGGAGAGAGAGACCCATCACATTTTCCCTTTTCAACAGGTGCCCAAATACAGAGTAGTGGAGGATATCCCAGAGGGCAGTGGTAGTGAGAGTGATGACAGTGATGTGGATTGTGTGAGCACCAGCTCATAAATGCTCTATATTTTCTTATATTTGTCTTACATTGCCGCTTCTTCGTATAATAGTATATTTTAATTAAATAATTGTATCTATTTTTTTCTAATATCTAATATTTTTTAACATGCTTCATCAAATAGTCATAAAATATGTTGTACTGTCATGAAATACTTGAATAAATTTCTCAATTTACAACAAACTCATATAATGGTCCATATTTTCAGTCATTATGCTGGTTTATCTTTTAGTCCTTTGCTGCGCAGTGTCCACATACGTGGACAGTAAAATAAATTCTATATAAAAGCAATGTTTTAAAAAATTCTAAATGATTTTCATTTCTGGACTCATTTTGAGTAAAAAAATCAGTATGAAAAAAATCTTGCAATTTTTTTTCATGGTGCATGCATGAAAGGGTTAAATGGTTCTTTAAATGCTTTGACATATCAGTGTCAAATGGTTCTTTAACAAACTGTTGCCTTGACGGTTTTTTGTAGCACTGTAAAAACATTCTTCTATGACATCACTCTGAAGAACCGATACTGCCCCCATTATTTTTTAGAGTGCAGTGTATTTACCTGTATCATATTATAGTATGTATTTGCCTGTACCAATCTAAGAGTTCTGCTCTGTACCGCCATACCCCGTCCATTAGCAATATGTACATTCAACAATATATTATTTATCCCCTAGAGAGAAATACTGTTAGCTGATTGGGTGTCAGTTATCCCTTGCAACTGTATGGTAGCTTTGGTTAAGAAATTTGAATCATTGTTCCATATCTCTTTAATGTTACTATGAAAACCACAATAGAAGATGGTGGATTAAAGTGGTAGTCTTCGCAACAACAGAATAAATGTAACCAAGCTAATTAAAAATTGTGTATGCCTATATCCAAACGTCATTACTGTTCAGACTGGTATGGTGTTGTATTCAGCTTACGATATGAAAGTGTTTGGAACTAACTGTCGCACTTTGACCCCTGTGTTTGACTTTTGGCGAAAGGAGCTTCTTCTTTTTGCTCTTGTCTGCTGCACTGAGGCTATAGGTCCAATTTACGTGGAGCCACTAATACTGGAGAGGGATTCAGGCCATTGCCTCAAATTAAGCTTAATGGCTTTGTAATGAGGCTGAACGTGATGGCCCAGTGTGACAATCAGCTTATTAGCTTTCACAGAGACACTTGTGGAGAACTGAGGTGCACCAAATGAGTGTGTGTGTGTTTAAGTGTGTGTGTGTGTGTGTGTGTGGGTGTGTGTGTGTGTGTGTGTGTGATTGGGGAGGGGGTCAAGGGTGTCTACAGAGGAGACAGGACTTATTATTAAGTTAGAGTGAGAGCGAGCCAGACAGAGAGAGGAAAAATCTTTTCATTAATAAGGAACCCTAGGTTACATACGACGTGTGGAAGAAAGGAACCATCCTTTTAATTATGATATGACAGTCTCAGCACTTTGGTCTTTGCTGTCCTGTGAGCAGTTAGCCCTAAAGAGATTTGCCGGTAACACTTCCTAATAAGGGGCCACAATAAACAGTAAAGTAGCCATTACCTAACACTTTAGTAAGGGTTGTTAATAATTACCTATGTGTCGAATTCGCACAAATTAATAGTTTTTCCACTATTATTTGAATATTACTTAATTGTTTAAAAACTACATGCTATCATTAAAACAAATAATAACAAATTAAAATCTCCTTGTCTCCTCGTCTCCTTGTCTCCTAGTCTTGTCTCCTAGTCTCGTCTCCTCATCTGTCGAGTCTCGTCTTGTCTCCTACTTTCGTCTCCTAGTCTTGTCTCATCTCGTCTCCTAGTCTCGTCTACTAGTCTTGTCTCATCTCGTCTCCTAGTCTCGTCTCCTTGTCTCATCTCCTTGTCTCATCTCCTAGTCTCGTCTCCTCCTCACTTGCAGTTATTAAACAATTAAGTAATATTCAAATAATAGTGGGAAAACTATTAATGTGTGCCAATTCGACACATAGGTAATAATTACCTAACCTATTATAACCTATAACCTATAATTACCTAACCTATTATTAGGTATTATAATTACCTAATAATTACCTAACCCTTACTAAAGTGTTAGGTAATGGCTACTTTACTGTTTATTGTTGCCCCTTATTAGGATTTGCCATTAAAAGTTAGAATGTTTTGATTGGTTGGAGAAGTATTGCTGTGTTTATATTTTTTACTTGGGTCAGCTGAAATAGCATTGATTTCTTTAGATTGGACTGGTAGAGCAGACTAAAGGCTTTTAGAGTGGTGTTGATGGGCTCTTTGGTCTTGTAAAAAAAATATACCACCGGTGAGCTACATCACTACATTCTAATCTCTAACTTCCATGCCACTACTGTTAAAACTATATTGCTTACTACTGTTTAGAAGGAATTCTATGGTATTTCTACTTGTTACATTGTAATTACAATGGTATACAGTCAGTGTAATAGGGCAGACATAGTGTGTTATTACAACTTTATGATTAATCCCAGCCAAAATATATGAGAGTAATATTCCAACAATTGAATCTCTAATAAATACAGCTCTGTGCTCTAGTATCTCCTGCGATATATCACCAACTTAATAATCACACATCAGTTACTACCATTACCCATGTTGTCAATAGATGGTTTGGGGGAATTATATTTCTGTTATTTATCTACAGTTTTGTGTGTTTGTTTTCATTTGTTGTTTTTTTTTTCTTGAGACTATGACCTGAGAAGCCTATAGCAGCACATAGTTCAATCATGAGTAAACTGGTACCTGCCATTTGTAAATGCTTGACAACAACCCACCCTCATGTCCAGACAATCGAGAGGTGGTCATCTTAAGGACCTCTCAGTCATTACAGGCGGACAGCAGAAAATGGCTTTTAAGTGTCATTGATTTGTCATCTGACCTTGTCCTTTCCAGTTTGGTGGCATTTAGTTATTACCTATGTCAGGACAAAAAACACATGGACTGGTGCCAATATTTTTAGGAAACAACAAAGTGCAATAACATTTAACATCAACAGTCAACATAAAAAAAGAAAAAGAGAGTCCAAATGGTCAACCTGTGTAGAAGGAGACGTCAGCAAAATGACATTTGAAACATTGATGATGTTTTATTGTCTTGTTTATAAGATGCTTAATGTTCACTGTGGGCCTAGGGAGCACTACAATTTCAAATTTTGTGTGTGCAACCTGTACATAAGGTTTTTGACAATAAAGCTGACTTTAACTTTGTAAAATAAAATAAATAATCACCCTATATGTGAATTTTGCCCAAAGGGAAAGAACTGAAGAGGATGTGGCCATACTCTTTGCCTGTTGTTATTGGCAGCACCAGTTTGAGATATATATATATATATCATGTGTGTGTGTGTCTGTGTGTGTATGTGTGTCAGTGGTGCATCAGTTTGTGCTATGTAACAGGTGTATTACAGGCAAGGCAAAAAAGCAAAGACATACTTACTTATATTACTTACTTACTTACTTACTTACATGTGTCTTGTGTATGTATGAACCAGCTTCTTGCCTATCAGAACCTCTTAACATAATGAGCAGAAATGGTATAACAAAACAAGTTTATGAAGGGCTATTTATTTATTTATAGGGCTATATATTTCTCTCAGGGATATAAGGCAACACTCCTTACCCCAGCTTCCCCTTTCAACTGTGTGTGTGTGTGTGTGTGTGTGTGTGTGTGTGTGTGTGTGTGTGTTTGTGTGTGCGTGTTTTCTCTGGGTGGCCACTGGAAATGGTTTTTAAACTTTGACACATAAAATAAAACAGACTAAGTACACTCATCACTCAGAAAACCATAATGGCATGTTTACAATAAAAAAAATCAATCCCAGACAGGTAACTAAAACTGATTAATGATTAGTTCTGTATTTTTATTAAAAGTGCTTTTGGTAGAGCCTCAGGGTAGGCTACCAATGTGCTTTGGGTCCCTGGTGCCTGCTTGATCCTCAGAGGTTGTCATTACATGATTTCAGTGTTTGAAGACCATATTGCACACACTTTCACCAGTACACCCATTAAGTTACCCGTACGAAAAACCAGTAGCCTTGCTTGAAGGCTGCCAACCGTTTCCCCATGTAGCCTACATATTCCCTAACAGGCCAGAAGATGGAGAGCTTAAGGGTTACACAAGACAGCCTGATGAAAGAGTGGCTTTCGAAGTGAAAGAGAGAGCCTGCATTGAAAAACGCTTGGATCTGAGTCTCGGAACATCATGTAAAGCATGGAGAGCACAGGCACATACATGAACTGGGTAGTCCGGATGGTCTGGGTCTTGGCAGCACTTCTCCCCTTTAATTGCAAGAGGAATTATGCTGCCCCTGCACTGCAGTCCGTGGTTGTGGGTCCGTTAGTAATAACGCTGCTCTGAGAATAGATTTCCGCGCACCCTGTTGACTAAGGCTAATAAAGATTACAGCCAATGCCGTATTTTTGTCTAACTGGAATAATCCCCATTAGACCCTTCTCTAATGAGGCACCACCAGGCATTGAGATGTTATTTACATCAGGTGGTGAGGAAAACCCACTCCATTAGCACTTTTTCGCATTGTGTATGTGCTAAATGGCATGGACCTATTCAATTATAGATAAGGGTGAAAGGCTAGTGGAATAAGCTGATAACTCAGTGGAAGCACATGGACTTGAGGGTATTGGCCGAACCCTCACAGTACTATTACACTCTTAACATACTGAGCATAGCGTCTCATGTCGAGTCAAGGATATAAATATGAAAGTGTAATTGTAGAAAACGGCAACCGGTTTTGGCTGTACTTAGCCTGGTAAGTAAGGGCCTGGTAAGTAAGGGAAGCCTGATTGCTTCCCTTCCTAACAAAACTAACATAACTAACAAACACTAATCCAACTCTCTCTCTCTCTATCCCTATGCAGAAGTACATATGTCTGTTGTGTCCCTACTCTGTGTCCTTTTACACCTCTGTTGCTTATGTCCTCCTTTTTGTAAGTCGCTTTGGATAAAAGCGTCTGCCAAATGCAATGTAATGTAATGTAATGTAATGGTAAACCAGCCCCCCGTACTTCACTTTGTATTGTACAGAGGGTCTGGAACTGCTGTATTGAGAAGGCTGTACTACCCCTTCACAACGGCCTAATGCCTGTGCTATGCAGTCAGTCAGTTAATGCACATTAGCTGTCTGCTCAGCTGACTGTCTACTGTAATTAAACTGGTGAAGTCGTGATGAGACACCACATTTAAGTCGCTCTGACATGGCTGTCATCGCTGTCACTTGCTAGATTTCTTAACAGCCCTCTTCCACCCTTGCTGTTCCTTTGCTCTGCCTTTTTCAGTGTCTTCTGTCACCAATGCCTGCTCTGTTTTATATCTTATGGTTTGGGGGTTGGCAGCTCCTCCTGCCTTGAGCTTTCCATGTATGCTCATGGAACGGCGGGGGGCCTGGTGGAGGAGCCATATAGCCAATTTTTGGGCTTTATTCAGACAGGACAGTAAACATGTTGACAGGAAGTAAGTGGGAGAGACAGATGGGTAGGGTTGGGAAATGACTGCAGGCGGGATTCGAACCTGGGTCCTGCTGGGCAATTACCTATTTATGCTTGGGTTCTGTAACCACTGCAGACCACACATTTAACTAATTGCAGTTCAATAAAAAGATACACATATTGACTAAAGTGGTCCTGACTGAAGCAGTATTCTGTGTGTCTAATGGTGTGTTTTGTTGCATCCGAGAAGGATGTGAGAGGCCCCCTGTGTGTATCCCTTTTGTCAGGGAGGCGAAACTTGATGGAGGGCTGGTCTTGAACGTTCTGGCTGAAATCTCCAGGCACAGAGCCTAATGATAGTTGTGGACAGTCTCTCTCTCTCTCTCTCTCTCTCTCTCTCTCCCTGAACCCTTCTAGGCTCGGTCATTTTGAAACTAGCACACTTATACTCCATTAGAAAAGAGAAATGCTGTTAGATGAGACAGCGTTAATGATGGTTCTGTTCTCACCCAGTCACTTAATGAGCACAACGTGTTTTGCTTAATAAGGGATCCATTTGCCTAAGTGTTTTTCCATGTTGCAGTTAAGTTTCAGTTAGTTTGTTAAATAACCTTTCAGATGTTTCCCGCCACACATACTGCATTACTGCACAATGTAATTTGACCTTAAAGTGACCTTTCAAAGGCTGTAACGAAATGCCACATAGCACACATTCACGTTAGCAAAAGAACTTTATTTGGTGTGAACCCCACTAGTCCGCCAGGTAGAACTCCAAAGACACAGTTTCACATATATTTACATGTAGACACGAGATGCATTCCCTCTTGTCTATGTACTGTACATACTCTCCGAGGTAGCCCACACACCAGGCCCCATTAACATGTCTGTGTCACCGCTCTGGTGTGTGACAGCAAGATAAACCGTTCGACGGCCATTCAACGACACACCTTCCCAGCACTCACTTGGTTACAAGAGCAAAAAGTAAATGTTTGTCTCATTGCTTTTAATGCCTAGCCATAAATCAGAATAACTGTCACGAGTCTGCAATAGGAGACGTCCCGGGTCATCATAAAGGCACACAGACCTCGGGGTTAACTAATGCAGGACAGTAAAATGGGGTCGTAAAAGGTGCGCTTGCCTCGCCGGGTTTATAACACCATACGAGCGAGCACTTGTCATTGTAGGCACGGCTGACGCCTTTCAGGCACACGTACCTTAAATAATCACAGAAGCGACGTTTAAAGAGCTTCCTGGTGACTGCTGAGAGGGTGTGTGCGCGTGAGGATAAAGACTCGCAGAGAGCTCGTGGAACACTGAGAGAATCAGCTGAGCCATTAACTAGCCCACATGGAGATGTTTTCGTTTGACAAGCTAACATTTTCTCAGCTAAATGATGGGCTTTCATAAAGCTTTCATTCACCTGGTTATTGAATCATAAATAAGAAAAATGTGGGCCCTGGTTATTTAGTTTTTTTCTTTTTCTTTTTTATGTAACAAGAGGCACACGAACGAAGTAGGACTCACATCACGTCATATGAAAAAAAAAAAAAAAATGGCAATGACAAAGTGACACAGTGATTAACAGTGATTGTACAGTAATTAAACACAGTTCATCTGAGACATCTAATGCACACAAGCAATAGACTGATTCCCCAGGACAACCAGCACAGGGGCTGTAATCGGAAATAACACATGAATACACACCTACACTCATACACACACAAGCGTGCGCACACACACACACACAGTATAGACTACATATGCATACAAAAACACAAACATACAGGCACGCACACAAGCACTCACACAGATGCACACACTTACAGTACATGTATACAAATGCTCTCTCTCACTTTCTCTCTTTCTTTCTCTCTCTCTCTCTCTTTCTCTGTTAAGGCTATGGTGGCCTTGAGACTGTGATGTTTAAAAGGTCTTTCTTTCACATTCTCTAGTTAGTGTATTCTGTAAAAGTAATCAGTACTTAACCAAAATTAAAAAAAAACTCAAAACTGTAAAGCATAAAATATGTTGTTGTCTTTGGACAACAAATCTCTGAAATAAATATTTAGAATGTCCACACACTGACACATGACTCCTACGTGTCCAGCAACACAACACAGTATAATGTCTTCTCCCTAATATCTATAGAGACTGCTACTCAAAAAAGCTTTCAGCAATATAAGACATCATAGCAAAGGGCAAACACTTGGCAGAACAAATACATTTTAAACATGACATTAATACTGTACACGTAAATACAGTTTAATAGCTAACCAGACAAACATATCCCTTGAAGGCTTTACATTTTTAAAAACTGAACTTAAAACTGAAACCTTTACAACCCCTATTCCATGAACACACAAATACTAAACTGGTGAGTCTATGTAGCCCACTGGCCCACCCTAATGTGTTATTTCTGGAGACATATCCTTGAACTAATAACACAGTCTGGTGTTGCATTTTGCTCTTGGGAGAGGCCCCATCCTTCCATCCCCGGAATCCATAACCAGGGCTTAAAAAGAAAAACATTTCACACACAATGAAGGGAAAGACAAAGAGGGCTTCTGTGACCAACTGGGTAATAAGCGGGGGATATTGTTTGCTGTCGGTTCTTAAAATCAACACAGAGGGACAAGAACTCACTTGTGGCTCCTGTTGTCTTTGGCTGTTATTAGACGGGTTTCAATTAGACGTAATGGCCGGCCCCAGCGCATATGAGGTTCATGGATCAATGCAGCAGCTGATTGGATGAAAGGGGGGCAGAAGCCTCGTTAAAAGTGTCCCTGGAAACTTCAGTGGGTTGTTCATCCTGCCCATCCTGGCAGAAGTCTCATTGCGGGGGCTGTCATAGGCGGTAATAGTGGAAGGCAGGGGTTATTGGTAGTCTCGGGTTCAGTTGAGGTTTCATACCGTAGATGAGGTACACAAGCAATATTTTTTTTTTGTCTGGTTTTTTTTCCCTAAACCTCAAGAAAAATCATTTTGTTTGTGAGAAAGTAATGGTCTAAAAGAGGAAACTAAAAGACAGACGGACACAGAAGCAAACTTAAACACACACACACACACACACACACACACACATGCACACACACACACACACACACACACACACACACAAACACACACACACACACACACACACACAATTCCATATAGACATGCATACTAACACATTCAGAGTCTACAGGCTGTAGGGGAATGTTGACTTTTTGTCAGGTGGGGTTTGGCAGTGTTGTGTGTGTGCGTGTGTGCGTGTGTATTCAACAGATGTATGTATTGAGGGCTGCCATTTCTCTCCATAGCACACAGCAGTGTGGTACATGGCACAGGAACCACCTGCAGCAATATGGCATTAAAACTGCATGACTGTTCCTCTGACAGATTATAGTCATCCATCTTGTAATGTGGCGCGACGCCATACGTTTTGTTGGCTTCATCTACAATCGCCACAAGCATAACTCGCGAGAGAAAACAAAACACGATCAATTTACATCTGTCCTCTCACGTCTACCCGGGTTGCCACGTTGGTTTGTGTCTGATTCATTCCCTTTCTTCTTCCGCTACAACACCATGCAAAGCCTGCAGATAAATGCACTGCGAAGGGGTGGGGGTGGGGGTGGGGGGTCGGTGGGGGGAGATGTTCATTTCCTGGAGCTGAAATGTTGGACACCGGCCCGGTGTGAAGTGGACTTATTGACCGTGCCTGCTGTTGTCAGCTTGGGAGATGGAGAATTATCCTACTTTGTCAAGACCTCAAAGTCCCTTTTTAACCGGTCGGTCGGTGTTAATATACTTGATATGAGACTTGCCATCAAAGCACCTTTTTTACATGCCCATGTCTGAAGCTTTGAGCTAGCTAATGCAATTGAATAGCACAGCCACTATTGATGTGCAGGCCGTTACAAGAGATAGGGCAGATATACTTAAGGCTACAGCAGAGGTAGGCAACAGATCAGACATTTCAGAGTAAAAAAGAATAAAGGAAAAGGCCAAATCCATAAAGATTACATTACAATATTTACGCTCATACTCATTTGTTTGTTAAGCCAAAGACATGCTGCGGTCTTCTGATGAATGTCATGTGGATCACAAGAAGTCTGTACAGGTAAGTAATCTCATGCCTTAGTGTGGGTGAAGTCTCCCAGAAACCAGTGAGATAAACCGGTGTGATGATTGGCTCGGGATTTCAAAGAAATGAAATTGAAAAAGCAAAATAATTCTATGCACATCACGTTTGGTGATGAAACAGGAAGTTCAATACGGTTACCTGCTGTGGTGGTGGAGGTGGTGTTTTCAAAGGGACCAGTGCGCATGAAATTAGATGCGTGGAAACCTTGTTGGTCCAAACCACAGGAGCAGGACAAATTAAATCAGACGGAAGCAAACAACAGCACTGCCTTTGCCAGCTCCCCCATCTGTGCCAGTATCACAGAGCAGAGAGAGGGGGAGAGCTTACTCTCTCTAAAGGCTGTCCACAAATCCTGGTAATGAAGCAGTGAAGACATTTAGACTTATACAGCTTAACATATACAAATGAAACATATACAAATGTCTTGAAAAACCTTTTACGAGGTTGTGATGACCTCTCAAAGAAGGCTTTTTTTCTCCTTACTTGGTGGATTAAACATGGATAAAACAATAATGGGCTTTAAAGTGACCAGCCTTCACAAATCTCTTCTATATTGTTTGTCATGTAGCTGTTCACTTTTGGCAAAGAGATCACAACATTAAAACTAGAAATACTGACCACCAGAGACAAGGGAGAGGTCCAATAGTCAACTCGGTTGCTCAGTGGATTCGTCACAACAAAACACAAGAAAACCAGCAGCGGGATAATATACAGAGAAAATCCCAATAAGGTCATTACACTAACCAACAAACATTTTACGCATTTTGTTTACAAACACATTGAAGAAAAAAAAAACAAAGCCAAGACACTACACTACAGGCAATTATTTTATCAGAAGCATATCAGGAGAAACCGCAACTATGTAGTGACAGCAAAACAAATAAATAAACAAACAAAGAAAACTAACAGGTAAACACTTGAAGTGTCAATGGGGAGACACCAGAAGTAAGGGGGTTTTCTTTGGATCTTTGGCGACCCCCCCACTCCCCCACTCCTCCAGCCTCCTCCCTTCAGGGTGGACTGACCGTGCTGACCGACACATAGCTGATCTTGGACATGCCCGTGATCATGCCGGTGACGTCATCCTCACCCCCGTCGCGGCCCCTCCCCTTCCTGTTACCGGCGCGTCGGCACGGCAACGCCCGACGGCACAGGCACCCTGCGCAGGTGCTGAGCAGCGCCTTGCGGAAGCGCTTGTTCATGAAGCAGTAGATGACGGGGTTGACGCAGGCCGAGGTGTAGGACAGCAGGTGGATGAGCGAGATGGGCGCCCCCGACAGGGCCCGCTGGGCCGAGTGCAGGTCGAACGCCTTCCAGGTGTTGGCTGAGTAGAGGGGCATCCAGCAGACGAAGAACATGGCCACGATGACCAGCAGCATGCGGATGACCCGCTTCTTGGCCAGCAGCTTGGCCTCCGACGTGTTGGAGCGCGGACGCTCGGAGCGGGACACAGACGCCGACGCGGGCGCAGACGCAGACGCCGATGATGAGGTCATGGCCGAGAGCTGCATGGAGGAGCCGGCCAACACGCCCTTCTTGGGCACCTGGATGTAGCAGCCATCGCTCTCCTCGCTACCGCCGCCACTGCCACTGCCACCACCACCACCGCCACCACCACTTGGAGACACGCCGCCGTTTAAGACAGTCTTCATCCCTACATGAGGAAGAGGAAGGGCAAGGGAGAGAGAAAGGAAAAGGAGAGTTGGGTTATATAGGCTGTGTGGCAAATATTGAAAAATGTAATGCCCGTGTGTGTGTGTGTGGGCATGGTGCTTTCATGTGTGTGTCAGTGTGTGTGTATATGCAGGGTACAAGGGAGAGAAGAAGGAAAAGGAGAGTTTTGACAGGCAGTGTGGCAAATATTGAAAAATATAATGCGTGTGTGTGTGTGTGTGTGTGTGCGTGCGCATGGTGCTTGCGTGTGTGTGACTGTGTGTGTATATGCAGGTTACATGCTTAAATCCTCACCACAGATCCTATCCTTATCTCATATATATGAGATTTTTTTCTGTTCTCATGTGAACGCAATCGCTCTATGATTGCGATGCTGTACAAAAAACAGCAGGCATTTGGAAAAGCGCACAGGCTCAATGCACCCTCCTGAGTCTCAGATGAGTCACTAGCATGCAGGTCTACATCGGAGTTTTTTTCTTCATCATGAGGGTCGTCCTGTAGCCTGCATGAGTGCTAACCTCTATCGCAACATCATTCCTTGTGCTTTCATTCTCAGGTGGTAATGAAGTTGTTGTCTGTGAGGGTCCTGCAAAACAGGACAATATGCTGCTCTGAAAGCATTTGCTATTTAGCCTGGTCCTGTTTTGTCTACCGCTCTGGCTGAGCTAAGTTCCCAGAGAAAAATGTGACAATGTTTAATATTTAATATTTAATATTTAGTGATGTTCAACAACATTATGTGTAGATGCACAGCACAGTAGCCTAACTGCATAGCTTCCTTTGATACTAGATGTATGGGCCTCATGTTTTTAGATCGTTAGATTTTTAAAAAACATCAGTTGAGTTGCATTAATCGTTATAAAAGGGAGATAGTTCTTATCTCCACCAGAGATTAAACACAAATCGTACCCCGTGTGTATGTGTGTGTTGGAAGGAGGGGTGATGTCGCTACAATGACCACGGGTATATCTTGTTCATACTATTCATCACTAAGCATGAAAGAGAAAGCGGAGAACAAGGGGAGATTTGTTTTACATCTGACAACCACCAAGCGATATAGCCAGTGTGTGTGGGTCTAAAAAGAAAAGAAGACGAATAAATCAATGTTGGACCAGTATGCTCCCAGAGAAATACATTTTTGCAGTGTTTGATCTATAAAAATGTCATTTTTTATTAATTCAAATATCACAATCTCGTCTGCTGCAGATACAACACCAACCCCTGCTGCTGTGCTCTTGTTCGGTGTTCAAACCTGCCAAAGCTGATATCACCACTAGCTACAGTCAGAGCACGTGTGTTTTTCATCCCTTACCTGCCTACCAAGCTGCAGCTGTTCACTCATCCACTGGGGAGAAGGAAGTGATATAAAAAATATACCCCCACCACTATCACCAATACCCAAGAGACAGCACAGCAGAAACCCTGACCCATCCATACCCCATGCCTCACACTCTGCTCCCAACACACCAACACACAGATACATATGCACGCACGCATAGACAAAAACATGCACGCACACACAAACACATACACACACACACACACACGCACACACAAACACACACACACACACACACGCATGCACACACACACACGCACACACAAACACACACACACACACACAAGCACACAAACACACACATACACAAACACCCCCCGCAACCTGACCCCCAACCTCAGCTTCAGGGCAATGGCAGGGGCAGCCCTACACACGGCACCTTGGGCATATCCTGACCACTGTGGGCCCCTGACGGCTGATCTGAGGGCACTGGGCATCTCCCATTGGACAGAGAGGGGAGGTGTGGAGTTATGTACAAGCCAGACAGATGGTGTCAGGTCTATCTTTCTCACATTCCTTCTTCCTCACAGATATACCTCTCTCTCTCTCTCTTTTGCTGTCTCTTTCTCCCTCTCTCTCGCTGTCCCTTTCTCTTTCTCTCTCTCTCGCTGTCTCTTTCTCTCTCCGTCTTTCTCTCTCTCTTTTCTTTCTCCCTATCTCTCCCTCTCCTCTACACCACACACACACACACACACACACACACACACACACACACAAACACACACATTTAGGCACACTGACAAACCTGCTCTGCTGCATTTGAACCAATCACTCAAAAAGGGCGCGCTGGATCCTGAGGGTTCTGACCCACTCTGATGATACGCTAACATACACCAAAGAGTTGTCAATCAACAAGTAGTGTGTGTGAGAAGAAAGGAGAGTCTCAAAGTCTCCATCCACCTTGGAGCATAATTTACTATGCCTCTGTACGTCTGACAGGGGCTTATTCATTCCCTTTACCATCTGTTCTGAGACATACTGCATCTCGCAAAACATAAAAGCAATTTGTATGATTGTCAGATACTGTGCAGTGCCATAACCTCAGCAATTATTTTGGGCACCAAAACCAAAACAACTCTATAAATCTCGCTCTATAAACTCCAATTTAAATTATCTCTTTTTTTTCCCAAATTGAGCTCTACCACTTTTTGCTGTGTATTGATTCCAGCACCACTTTGATGATTTTGTCTATTTGATTTTGTTCAACTTTTCAACTTTTTGAAAAGCTGCACTTAAGACAGCGTGGCCTTATTCTGACCCCTGAGAACGAGGCAGGCATGAAAAGTAGACATAAAAAAGTATCACACTCTTCACTGTATCCTACACTGTCTTTTTTAAGTAAAAGATATGATCACAGTCAGAGTATAAAGGGATAGAACTGACGTCAGAAAGTGACACCAATATCAGACAGGGATCAGAATCAGACAGCTGTCAGAATTGACACTGACATTAGCAGAGGTGGATAATCAAGGCTCAGAGAGTAAAAGGTCATACCACATATTCGATCTAACCATTTACAAAACCATCCGATTGTAGCACAACCAAAGATGGTAGATATACAAAGATGCGTCTTGACAATCCACTTCCTGGAACCATGATCGCATGGGAAAGGGGGCACCAATCTGCCTTTATGCAGTGCAGAGGCATGCTCTGTAATACTGACGTCTGTCACAGAACCCTAGATTTTGACAAAATACTTAACAGCTTTATTTTTTTCCTGAGCAATGGATGATCATTTCAGACATTGTATCATGATCTCCAAACCCCTCTGCCTATTTAAGGGAAAAGTTGTGATAGTGTGACTCTCCACTATTGAGAAAATCAACTTTAATTCAGGTGTGCATCAAGTTTATTTTTAGTGTGCGGTACTACTTACTACAGCCAAGCACGTCAATGACACACCTATTTACTGTATGCAGCCTGGAACTGATCCCCACTTTGCTCCAACAAGTACTTCAACTACTATATACTATCTTGCTTTTGCCTATCTACCAACCTTGGCTCAACTTAACAGCCAGGTAGATAAACTAATTAGTGAAATCATATGTGCACAGGTAGAACGATACATGACTTTTAGTCTTTAAAACTGGACTTACCCACGTCATTGTACGGGATAACATATGTATTCTTACATTTTTCCTGTTTTATGGGATGTGTAATTCTTGTTGATTTCTTGAATTGAAGTTGGGTAGCACCTTATTTTACAGTTCTTATTTTAGTTTATGTACATGTAACAATATGTAATAGTATGCACTTACACTAACCCTAACCCTATGATATAGTGTAAGTACACAATGTTACATACTGTTCCACATTTTTTTACACTGTACCTTGTCGATGTAACAGGGACTGTGGAATAAAGTGTAACCTAAAGTTGCATTAATCTAGTAATAAACTGTTCTTTGCAGCTTCACTTCCTCTGAAATAAGGCACCCTTGTTCGAAATGGCCTTTTCAAGCACCACCACAAAATGGCCTCCACTGGTATGACAGGCCAGCGGTAGCAGTGCCCCCCAATGATAGTGAAGAGCTACTCTGAGGTTTTAGCCCTGAACCCCCCCCCCCCATTTTATCACAGCAGATACCGGCACTCCAGCCTTGCACGACCTGTTGCTGGAGACAAATGGTTCTCATTACAGGTGCAATTTAAACTCGGCGCGACATTTCCGACACACACACTCACTCACACACACACAAACTCACTCACACACACACACACACACACACACACACACACACACAGAAACTCACTCACACACACACACACACACACACACAAACAAACACACACTCACACACACACACACACACACACACACACACACACACACCTAGGAGCAGGGGCTGGTGTGGCGCGATAGCAATGTGCCCTCTTCTCCTGCCCAGACAGACAGGGAGAATGATGGGCTCCTCAGGGGCAGGGGCTGCCCTCTCTCCTCTCTCAAGGAATTCATTCTCACACTTGGGCTCGACGGAGCGAGGGCCAATAACCTGCCACAACCCCACATCAACTATCTCGGCCAGACACACGGCACTCACACTCACACTGGGGAGGCAGGGAAGTCCCTGTCCCCCCTATCCCACACACACCCACACACACACACACACATACACACACACACACACACACACACACACACACCCAGTGCGCACCTATTTGCAGATGGTCTTTTGACCCCTATCTGGCAAGGTGGAGATCGGATAGTCAGTGGGTACTGTCCCAGTGTTAAATTTACTGCCCTTCTGATATTTTGATAGATAGATGTGTTGATTGTGTTGTGTGTGTGTAACTGAGTGTGCGTGTGTTGAGTGTGTTGGTTTGTGTGTGTGTGTTGGTTTGTGCGTGTGTGTTGAGTGTGTGGTAACTGAGTGTGTGTGTGTGTGGTGAGTGTGTGGTGCGTGTGTGTTGGTTTGTGCGTGTGTGTTGGTTTGTGCGTGTGTGTTGGTTTGTACTTGTGTGTTGAGTGTGTGGTAACTGACTGTGTGTGTGTGTGTG
>CM059275.1:25495323-25615323 GCA_030347295.1 Setipinna tenuifilis | reverse complement strand
GAAGCCCAATTGATCGCTCATAAACATCTCCTTCCATAGCTCTCTCAGGAGACTATTTCTTTTCCGGAATTTGAATAGAGTGAGCTTTGATCTCCAATTGGTACTACATTCATTTCCACAACAGTGCTGTTCATAGCCCAGTACAAGTCTGTTTATTGGAGTCTTACATCATTTCTGGCACTATAATATTACATCAGTCAAACATATTCACAGGTGATACATGTGTGATATGATGTGACAATGGGTGTTTTGTAATTTAGTTAGGTAAAAAGCTTAGCTGTAAGATATGTTAGATGCCTTTTAGTGAAAAACAAAGCTTCTAAATTAGGCTCCAGGATTGTTCAAGATACAAACGATAAACTGACATGACACCACAGCCTCCCTGCTACCTAGAAGATCACCTCATTTCATTAGACTCACCTGTCGCATTGCAGTAATAGATATTTGTAAACTGGCCTCTGGTATAGTCGCCAGGTGAATGGGCTTTTTCTGTTCATGCACCAAAGCTTTGGAATAATCTCCCACCTCATGTTAAATCCTGCCCAGCCATTGCCATTTTTAAATCTAATTTGACCCATCTTTTTACCCTTGCTTTTAGTTCAGTGAGACACAGTTTTTTTTCTAGTATTTATCTACTTATTTTATCTTGTGTATTTATTGATTATTTCTAGCCCATTGTTTTCATAGTATGTTATGTATGTCTCTGTCTTTCTTATGCTATAGCTCATGTTTTACCTTATCTCTTATACTTTTTGTTTTGTTAAGCATTTCAACTTCTGTTGTTTTTTAAATCTGTTATAAAAATAAATTTGACTTGTCTCCCAGCCAAACACCATTGTTATGTGACTGAGGAAACAAAACACTTTGTCTGTCAGTGAGTGTTACCTGAAGACCAGATATCCTACCTAAATAGAAATCAAGTGTGTTTGTGTGTGTGTGTGTGTGTGTGTGTGTGTGTGTGTGTGTGTGTGTGTGTGTGTGTGTGTGTGATAGAGAAGAGAGAAAGAGGGAGAGATAGACACAGAAACACAGCGTGAGAATAGCAATTGCCGTTTGAGTCATAGTACAAAAACTGAAGAATACCCCCTGCCAAGTTACTCTTACGCTCTTTCTCTCACCTCTCTCTTTCTCTTCTCTATAACACGGATACATGCATGAACACACATGCCCACACACACAGGCAGGCACACACACACACACACACACACACACACACACACACACACACACACATACTTTCTCTTGTATCATAGTGAGGTCCTTCATTGACTACCATTCATAACTAACTAAAGAATGCTTAACTGTGCCCAGACCAAAACAATCCCTAACCACAACCTGTCAGTAAAGAAATGTTTTTGCACTTTTACTTTTTTTCAATAACAACAAAATGACCAAGAAAAATACTGCTGAGAGTAGTGAGGTCCTTCGAAATGACCTCACTAGTCAGTGTTTTTTTAGTTTTCCTATTATAGTGAGGACATTTGGACCTCACAACTATGCCAGTGCAAGCCCACACACACACACGCACACACACACACACACACACACATACACACACACACCACTGCAAGCCCCCTTCTCTAAGGCAGAGTCTGCTGGACACATGTCTCCCCTGGCCTCAGCAAGCTGTCCATGGTTGGCCTAATTGCCCTGCTCCTCCAGCAGACTCGCTAGCCTCTGTTCCAGGAATACTGATTACAGCACTACTGACTCATCACCTGGGCTGCTTTTAGTCCGGACACACACACACACACACACACACACACACACACACTCTAACTCGGGCCACTTACACAGAGAGGGTTAGTTCAGGATATTAATTGGTCAGAAAGGTTTGATTGGACCTCTAACAGCATGGCTAAGAAGTTCAACAACTGGACTAAACAGCTGACAAGAAAGTTGTGCAGGAGAGCATTCTGTGTGTGTGTGTGTGTATGTGTGTGTGTGTGTGTGTGTGTGTGTGTGTGCATGACTTCATGTGCGTGTGTGAGTGTGTGTGTGTATGCATGGTCATAAGAAAAATTGGGAGGAAAACAGCCTTAAGCATCCATATGGACAACAGACTGTGCATGCTTCCCATTATTAGTTTGATAATGCATCTTGGGATGAATATTAAAGAAGCAAATGTCTAATGAGGTATTAATACTTTTAGAGGACCGATTGAAGTTGTCTTTGAAATGGCGGCCTGCATTTCAAAGGGTTATTTACAACCTTGGTTTGTATTCAATTATTCTAAGGAGCCAGCTGCCTCCACCACAGCACACATATTACGCTCTCTCTTTCTCTCCTTCTCTCTCTTTCTCTCTCTCCTTCTTTCTCTCGCTCTCTCTCTCTCACTCTCTCTCCTTCTCTCTCTCTCTCTCTCTCCTTCTCTCTCTCTCTCTCTCTTAAGTTGCGTCTCTGCTGTACTGCTCTTATGAATCCACAAGGAGTTTTATAACCACTTTAACCTTCTTTAATTAATTAAAAGTGTTTTTGATAAGCTTCATAAATGTGTGTAAGCAAACAAATAATTTTCCTCAATTAATAACCTATTTATTATTTTTTGGAGTTTGTGTGGCAACTGTCTGGCTACCATATGCATTGTTTTTTTCTGAATTTGCAATTTGCATCCCAGAGTTTGATTCCAGCATGTGTCCAAAAAAAAGGAACCATTACTTCAATCTGACCCATTACTTCAGGAACATGGAGAGTAGAAATGCAATATAATTGATAAAATATCCACCGCTTTTCACCCCAGAACCCTAGACTAGGCGACGGAGATGCTCACCACGTCTGCTCCACGTGGCCATTGGGCCAGTCCAGACGGCACATGTGACCCGTGGACTTGTCCAGCTTGCGGAACGCCACCAGGTGACTGAACACCGGGTACGGGACCATGATGACGACGGAGATCACCCAGGTTGCCGCGATGACCTTGTAGGCATGGGAACGGGTCTGCCAGGACCGAGACTTTAGCGGGTTGCAGATGGCACTGTATCTCTCGATCGCTATGGCGACCAGGCTGAAGGTAGAAATGCTGACGGAGATACCTGAAGAGAAAACGAAAGAAGGGATGAGGGAGAGAAAAAAAGAGAGAGACAGAAACAAAACTTGGCATCTGATATTCTTCGGTTTCTGAGTTTGGTTTCTTTGTCTGAATCAACCAACAGTTGCCATTCTCTCTCTATCTCGTTGTCTCTGTCTGGCGCTCTGTCACTTATGTAAAATTAAGAGTGAAAGAATGAGAGAGAAAGAGAGGGTTAGTGGGTATTAATGCTTTGAGAATAATGAAAAACTCTTAAATAAAAGGCTGTAGCGGACCCTGTTAGAGAAGTCTAGATAATAGATTGAGTGAATGAGAGAGAAGAAGTGAAATGTATTGTTATAGACTGAACAGTTGAGTGATGAATACAGATAAGGGGAGACAGAAGGGTTGGCAAAAAGAAAACAAGACTTGAAAAGAGAGAGAATGCCAGCTAGGATTGGGACAGGAAAAAAAATAATTAATGCAAAATTTATAAAGGTGAAACTGCAGATGTGGTGCTGTTTGCATACATGAATACATATCTGATGCTGTTTTGGCATGAAAAGCAAGCAAAATCGATTGCAAAAAAAGATACAAAAAAATATACAAAAATATTTCCCCCTTTCACCAATTATGTTAAGTACCCATGTTTTAGCGCAGGACGACTTACAATCTCCTCTTTAATTTGTCTCCCTTTATGATCTCCGAAAACCTCTGCCCAAAAAACTACTACTTGGCATTCTGAATGTGCCCACAATACACCAAACATCCACACACACTCTCCTCTGATGAATTATTAAGCAGACATGCTGCTATTCCCGGAAGTTCAGACCTCTCGAGAAACATCTCCCTCATGCTTTGGTCCCAGAGTTCTTTTATTGGTAGACAGCATCAAGTAGTCTGGGTTATGTCTGAAATTGACCTTAAGGACCTTAAGTCAAAGTGTGGTACTTACCTCAAAGTAACATTTCCCTTTCTTACAGTATCTGTGCTTCAGTTCTAGCAAAGACTGGATTTGTTGTGTGTGGTGGGCATAGAGGCTAGAGTAGTTGCAGAAACATGTGGTCAGTGTTTACCAAAATAATGATGGTCTTTGGGACCTTTAGCTTTTTCAGTTCAAAGGTTTGTTTGTAAGAAATACCCTGTCACTCACTTATCTCAGACTGCTGATTCTGGTCCGTCTTGGTGTGTAGAGAGGAGAACTGAACCAAGCAAAAGAAAAGCGAACAATCCCTTACTATGGCATGCACTTCAGTGGCCTCACTAGTTACAGTATGTGAGGTCCACTGTGCTGGTATCATCACTCTCGCACTAACACGATCCCCAGGTTCTCCTCCACACCTGGCTATCTGGACGTGCTTCCTGGCCAGGACCAGACAACGTGACTTAGTGCCATCAATCAAAGTTGGTGGATCTGGGCTTACTCATTGATCGAACACAACTCTCACGAACAAACAAACAAACAAACAAAAAAAAACAGAAGAAAAACAATCCAGATGATTGGCAGAGCTGATTCAGTGGAGTACTGTGTTGGGAAATGGAGAAAGGTGAGAAAGCAAAAAGCTCACAACAGGCTGTTTCTTCCTCACAGATGGGCCACAAAGCCAACACCACAAGAACTGACCACATAATGATGAAGCTCCCGCTGCGAGTGATCCACACTGGATTTGCTCATTAGATAAAATGAGCCAGATCTGGATCAGCTAATGACCCAGCCAGAGTAGCCAGCCAGCAGCCCTTTATCAGCATAAAGGCACAGACTTATGAGCTTCAGTTTGTAGGAGCTCCAAATGCTGCATCTGTAGAGTTTGGTCCCCAGTGAAGTTACTAATACAGCATTCGCACTTTTGGATAAAATCTGTGAAAATATTCTTTTTTTTTCCTTTTTTGTGGAGTCTAGGTTTGATCTTTCTATGCCCTTCAAGCTTGATATTACTGCATTAGTCCTGGGGCCTTAACTTAAATTATTCATAATATCCGATTTTTAAAATATTAATATTTTGCTTGTGGACAAACACATTTGCTAAGTAAATCCAAAAACACATGCAAAATTGATAACACAATGAATTAGGTGACTAAAAAGACATTAGCTAGTTCTAAGTGGTGCATTGCCCATAAATATACTGCATTTGCCCTAACTAAATGTCCAAATGATTTAGAAAAAAAAAAACACGAATAGTATAAATTTGACTTATATATCAAGCAAGCTTAATCATGAGGTAATGGTATTATCCCTTATATAAAGTCTAATGCTTGCAGTTAAGCCCATGGACCTGATCTGAAATCAGTGTTTTCCTCTTTCATCCCTCCCACCTCCCATCTGTGTATAGTAGTAAATGATGGACCTCACAACCCGACAAATGGCCTCCTCACCATCCAGCATGGGTCCAATGTGACTGCCCCGACTAGCATTAATCATTTTAGTTACTTCGTTCCATCCAGTTCTTGGAAACCAAGGGGTCACAAGGCTGTCACTACGGGCTGCATGACACTCGCATCAAGCTGAGACCCATGGTGTGATCAGTGTGATTATGGTTAACACGATTATATCCACGGAGCCATGACATCCAGCATCGATTTGCACAGCTTACATGAGATATTATCAGATCCACTGAAACCCCTGTCACAGCAAGCCAACCCTGGCCCAATTGTGAAGACAAGACCATCCCTGGCTATAAATATAAGAAAACCCAAGTAACAATAACATACTGCAATCAAAATAACTGCGCAATAAGGGCTTTCATCTTCAATGTTTCACTGAGTTGCTAGGTGTTTAAGAATATCAATCTGATGGTTATGCTGACAGACAAACAGACAGACAGACAGACATGGATTTTCTCAGCAAAGCCTGTACAACATCCCATCATGTGTTTAAAAAAAAACTGAGAAAACTTAGTCATACATACACAATTATCTTGCTAAGGCTGGGCCATCCAGCCATGTATAGCTGCAGCCTAATCGCACTCACCAGGACCTCACATTAAAATAACTGGCTGAAATGTGTGTCCCAAATTGGGTGAATGACTAAGCCCCTGCTGGAGCCAGATCTGCAGGAGCCGAGGAGTGAGAGCTCCCCTTCGAAGAACCTCCTTCCTCCAGCAGCGACCTCCCGGGCTTCTTACATCTACAGTTTCCTCCTCCAATTGAGTTCTATTTCTGAGTTACGGGCGTCTTATGTCTACAGCTTCTTCTGTTTGAGTTCTATTTCTGAGTTAAGGGCATTTTAAATGTACTGTAGCTTTCTTCACTTAAGTTCTATTTCTGAGTTATGGGCATTTTATATGTAGCTTTCTTTATTTGAGTTCTATTTCTGAGCTACAGGCATTTCATATCTATAGCTTCCACCATTTGAGACCTATTTCTGAGTTAATCCCTCCACTATTTTAGTTTGATTATATCTCCAAGCCGTGCACAGTGATGGGTGTAATGCTGATGACGCATGTAAAAGTGAGAAGGTGTTGCTATGGTGTCCAGACTGTGAAAAAGGAAAGCAGAGAAACCAACTTTAGAAAAATACGTCAACATGCTGCATGGATCTTTTTATGTTGTTTATGTTAACACTGCCATGTAGGTTACATGGCATTGTGAAGTTGAAACAACAGGACAAAAATCGAACAGGTTATGAATATAACCCTGGTTCTCTGAAGGAGAACATGAGGCGTTAACCCCTTTTTGGCCGCCTAGCCTCTGCACTGTGATAAGTCACTTTAGAATGGTTCATGGTAACTCGCTGTTAGAGGATGTAGTTGAAGTTCTTCAATGGCGATAAGATGATTGGGAAATGGATTCCCTTTGGTTAATGCCAAAGGCATTTGACTGAAAGAGAGCCATGCAGCTGCTTGCCTTGATTTTTGTTGGTTCAAAGCAGCACTTTTAACAGTGCTGATTATGGCAAGTGCACATACCCAAAAAGAGGCTGCCAGAGAAGATGGAAGAATCTCAGTAGAGGTCGTCAGAAAAGTTCAGTGGAGAAAGAAGAAAAAGAAAGCTCATCAGATATTACAAAGAGATCAAACTACTGAATAAGATATTCCTGTCTTTCATGGATTACATCATAGCATGTAAAATCTGACTATGGTTCCTCAGTTCTCTTAATGCAAATTATGAGATCAGTGCAGTAGTATTTCAGTCCATAATCAGGCAGTAAGTATAGACATAAAAATGACAAAATGTGGAATTTTTAGCATATTAAACAACACAGTAAATTAAACATGGTGTTTAATTCACCTGCCTTGATGTTGTTTTAGTCTGGTGTAATGGGCTTTTTGTTATTTGTGACTCACTGCACTTTACATCATTTGGACTTCTTGTTCTGAAGATCAAATCCACATCTAAAAGTAAGATTTACTACAAATTGCCATTCCCGAGGGAATTTCATTATCCCTCTTATATCTGTACTGGATAATGGAATGTTTAACATTTCTGGGAGTGGGGGGGTCATGAATAAGTGAAGTCTGACATCTGTATTTCACCATGGACTTTCACACCAGCAATACATTTCTCTCTCTATTTCTCTCTTTTTTCTCACACTCTATTGCTCTCTCTCTTTTTCTATGTACTGTATGTACAGTATGTGAAACTGACATGTCTGTCTCTCTCTTATCCACTTCCTCTGATGGCTCAAATTGGCCTCCCTCACACCAGCCAGTCTGCTCTGAGCCTAAAGGGCCAAAGCTGCCTTTGGTCCAATAAAGCCTGCACAAGTCAGAGGGGCATACTCTGTAAATCCCCATTGGCTAAGACTCACAATAAACGCCAAAGGAAATTAAAAAAATATATATACTCAGAATCCACTTACTTTTTTAGAGGAACGCGCTATAGGAAATAAGTGATAGAGTGTATGTGTAAAAGATAAAAAAGGTAAAGTGTGATAGAAGATAAGAGAGTGAAAATGGCAAGGAAGGGATGGAAGGCATTTTTTATAAAGCTGGGGAAAGTACAAAGACAGAAATTAGAAAAGAGGGCTATACTGACCTTCTCCAACATTTTTAAGACTGCTCATTCAAATATGTAAACGATACGTGTCCAAACGCATGTGCCTCAGACTTATACGAGGTTCATTTCCTGTGTGCCGTTAGGCTTAAATCGTCTCACATGGCAAATAATAATCCACACTCAGGGTATAACATACGGAGGCAATCACTGCTTTTGCATTATGTAAGGGATATGAGTGCACCAGACCTGAGTGAATGGTGACTGCCTGTAGAAGAGAGAATGTCAGAGAGTGTGTGGGTGTGTGTTTGGATGAAACTGTATAGTGTGCATTAGTGTGTGTGTGTGTGTGTGTGTATGCGAATGTGCCAGTGTGAAAGTGTGTGTTCACTGGTGTGTGTTCACTGTAATACTGAAAGTGTGTGTGTGTGTGTGTGTGTGTGTGTGTGTGTGTGTCAATGACAGTACTTGCAGCAGAATGTGCCAGTGTGAATGACAGTGTGTCCTTACCGGTGTGTTTCTGTAACACTAAAAGTGTGTGTGTGGGTGTGTGAGTCTGTGTGCATGTGTGTGCGTGTGTGTCTCTGTGTGGGGGGGGGGTGTGTGCACGCATGTGCATGGGTGTGTGCGAGTGTATGTGTGTGCGCGCATGTGTATGGGTGTGTGTGTGTGTGCATGTGTGTGTGTGTGTGTGTGTGTTGACTCACACCCCAACAGAGTTCCGAGCACTACAGCATTTCTCACTTGTGGAGCAGGAGAAGAGCTCTTCCTGTGAGTCAGGGACACTGCACGGCTCCGAGATGCCCCTGGCCACCAGCGAGAAACGCAACCAGCGTGCTGCTAATCTCCACAGCCCCAACCAGAGCTGCTCAAACTCATTACACAAACCCTCAGCACGCACAGGCAGACACCGGAGTCTAGACCATCCTCTGTTTGCCAAAGGGGGGATGAACTAATAGGCGAGGCACATCAGTGATGGTGCCGTATTAGTCTAATCTAAGCCCCTCAATGCCCCCAAAGCAGAAGACATTGTCAACCAATTAGCCATAAATCACACCACAACTTGGACCCCATAGACCGGCTCTAATTACAATAATAGAAACATTTCGTTCCTGTTTGTTCCTGTGGGATGACAGAGGAGCTGACACTAAACATAGGCCTCTCCTACCTCGAGGGCCCACCTCTCTCATGGGTACTTTTTTTTTCATAACAAACAAACACATCTTCGTTTCGTGGAATGCGAATATGGACTGAACAATATCCCCCACAACCATCTCAATCTGGAACGGAATGCATTTCTGCTACATCTCTGCATCTATTCTTTTCTTTTGAATTCTGATGCACAAGATCGCTCATGTGCACAATATCACTCCCCCCCCCCCCCCCCCCCCCCCCACTTGCATGTATAGATGCCATACAGCCGAGGAATATTAAGTCTTTCTGCACAGCCTGTCCATGTGTCCCTTGTGCACGTGTTGTTTTGTCTATGTATTGTGCGGTGTTGTGTATAGCATTACATACAGTGTACTGTATTGTAGTGTAGTATGTAAGACTTGTGTATAGGATATAAGGATTCTAGTGTAACTTGTGTATTTAAAAAAAAAGTATGGGTTTTATATTCATATTTTGTATTACTGGTTTTTGTTTTTAAAGCACCAAAGACAGGCACCAGGGAAACTCTATTTCAGTACACTATATTACTTGTAATATGGTATATTGACAGTAAACACTTTTGAGTTTTGAGTCTTCAGTTTGTTTCACACAGAACAGGGGTGACAGGCTCAGGAGCTAATGGAGTTGGTGAGCTATCAGGGGGGGTCACTGGTTCTATTCCTTTGACTAGTTACGAATAACAGGCATGCTCTCCTCGTAAGATAAAAAGTTTCTTTGGGTGTGAGTCAAAACCAAATCTTGAGTTAATCTTATAAAAAGCGCACTCTCTTTGTCTTATAACACTGGTTTATTTGACTATGCCCAGAAACAATGTACGCAGTTTGGCATTAGGCCATCATCAGTGTGTTTTTAAGTATAACCCCATTCCTTCCATTCCTATTGTACAGGAAGTCTTATACACCATTTATGTCTGTTGATTCACTACATGTCTGAATGTGTACCAGACAGTGAACATCTGCTGGTGTCACTTTCCCTGTGTATGTAAGTATACTTGGCCAAAAACTTTTATTTTGGTTCTGATTCTCTCTTCCTCTGGCACGACACTAAAACCCAAGACAATAAGCAGCTTTCTGCCATCAGTGTACACTGTAAACCCGGATAAGTTAATACAACTCAAAACTTTTGATGTAACTGATTACGTCAATAGTTTTGAGTACATTAACTATATATTTTAATTAAAGTTAATTTAAAAGTTTAAGTACATGCATTTTGTACTTAAACTTTTAAAGTTCACTTTAATTAAAATATATAGTTAATGTACTCAAAACTATTGACGTAATCAGTTACATCAAAAGTTTTGAGTTGTATTGACAATCCGGTTTTACAGTGTAGGAAGTAAGGCATTACTGTAAAGCGCCTTGGGTGCTCCAGTGAGTGGAAAAGCACCATATAAATGCCATACATAGCAGTGATGGCTGTGATAAGTTGAGCACCCGTCAGTGAGCTCAAGAAAGAGGATGACTTTAACCAGCAGAGTTTCAGAGCATAGATTAGCAGGAAGTGCTGGTGGAGACAGGTTTGAGTAATCACAATAGCTTATTTCTATTTCAGTTACTAGGATGTCTTGTTTCAACTATGAACAGTAATAATGACGTAGATTAAAGATGAAGAAGGTGAAACTGATTAACCTTTTTTCCAGAACGCCTTCCCTTCTCAACTGTTCTTTATTTTTCTCAAAACATTATGCTCAAGTTGTAATGTATTAGTTATAATGTAATAAAGGATTCCTGTAATGTAGTACAAATGTTCTAATTCAATACTGAAGATTTTTTCCTTCTACTACTTTTAGTGAGATGCGTGTTCTCCAGGAGGTAAAGTGCAGTCCTTCACTGACGTCTGGATTTCAATCAATAAGATCAATTCTAACATCTGGAACGGTAAATGGTCTGCTTTTATATAGTGTTTTTTTTCAAAGTGTTTTACAGTAATGCCTCACACACCACTGGATGAAAGATGCCATACAGGGCACTTCCTAGCTCATCCAGAACAATTTAGGTTCAGTCTCGTGCCGAAGGACACTTTCACCTAGTCAGAAGGAGTGGGATTCGAACGAGCAACCCTCTGACATCTGACTGACTGTTTTATCTCACAAACCACTGTAGCTCCTGGTAAACCAGTAAAGTTGAAGTTCAAAAATTTGTGTTTACTGTCATATGCAGAGTTACAAAACATGGTTACCCTGTCCAATGAAATTCTTTCTTTGTTGTCTACTTGAATGCCCCACGTAATAAAACATGTCTGTACATGTACAATAACAACAACAACAAACATGTCCGTACCCATTAAGTAGGTGACGATCTTGCACATGGCGGCCCCGAAGATGAAGTCCCTCAGCAGGTTGGGGATGAGGGTGAAGGGCATGCAGAAGACGGCCATCATGAGGTCACTGCAGGCCAGCGAGAGCAGGAAGGAGTTGGTGACGGTGCGCATGCGCTTGTTCAGCGTCAGCACGGCGATGATGAGCAGGTTCCCAAACACGCTGAGCAGGAAGATGAGGATGTAGAGAAGGATGCGCACCGAGTCCATCTCTGTGGAGACACCTGGACAGGGGGAAGAGATGCAAGGGAAGGGGTTGGAGCGGGGGGGGGGGGGGGTTGGGGGGGTAGGATAGTGGATTGAGTGTGGCGTGAAAGAGTAGTAGTTGGAAGAGGAAGAGAGAGGAATGTATATGGGAGAGCGCAAGGGAAAAAAAATGAGGATGGGAGGTAGAGAAGAGTGAACAAAAGGGGAAAAGGGAGGAATGTGGGGTGGATTAAATATGGGGTGAAAGAGTAGTAGGAAGAGGAAGAAAGAAATATGTATATGGGTATGCCCGAGAGGAAAAAAATGGGGATGGGAAGGTAAAGAAAAGTAAGGGAGAGAGAAAGGGAGGGATTAAGTGGGCACAGAGCAATCGAGAGTGTAAGGGTGAGGAACATGCAAGATGGGGAAAAGAAGGGGAAGGGCGTGATTAAAGGTAAAATGAAAAAATGAGAGAAGTAGAGAGATGGAGGTATATAGGAGAGGCCGAGAGGAAAAAAAGGGGGATGGTGATACAGAAGTGTGGAGAGAAAGGTGTAGAGAGGGTTTGAGTAGACAGAGGAGAAGAGAGAGTGTAAGAGTGGGGAGCATACAGTAGGAAAGGATGAAGGGTGAGAGAAGGAGGGAGGAGAGGAGAGGAGAGAGAGAGACAAAAAAATCAATCACAACTATTGATGAACACCTTCTATTTACAAAATGAATGTTGTTTAATTGATGCGCGTGTCAGCTGGAGAAATGGAGAGGAAGGAATGAGGTCTTTTATCTTCAGTCCAATTAGTCTCAGCCTTTGTGGCCAACAGCCATATCCACACTGTGTAATTGACTCGGATGACCTGGAGGAGATCGATGTAAAACCGCTGTGTCACTTCTTAATTAGACAAATCAATAAAAATAAGGTTTTTGTTTGCGGGAATGCCGCTGCGTAATTTGTAGAGGTTGGTGCTAACTCAGGTCGTGACATAATTGCGTCTCGTAGATTCCAGCGGTAACTGCAGTTCATATTCACGTGGTCTGTGTGTGTGTCTGAGTTCAGTTCAGGACAACTCACAACACATCGTTAATAAATGGCAAAGGTTAACCTCCAGCTCTGTATACCAAGCAAAAAAATATTCTTTGCTCATCAGCGTTACAGGCAATTACCGCATTACTCTCACATAGTTGTAAGACCCTTTAGGTGTTGCTAAAGGCACAGTCTGTGAGATGTGGAAGGTATTGCTATAGATTGTTGATGCTAAGCAACATCACAGCACCGGGAGGATAGTGATAGGTCATCAACAGTCATCAACAGCAACTTTCATCACAGAACCCGAATAAGACACAGCTCTGACAGACCCAACAAGTGTAGAAGAAAACTGCAACCTAATAAGCAAAGATGTTGACAGATATACACAAATACACAAACGCAGACACACCTGCTGTTTACCACATCCACCACTTTTAAACTCAGAACTGCAGAAAATGTCTGACACTTACCTACAACTCAGCCCCCCCCATCCCTCTGAATGTGTGTGTGTGTGTGTGTGTGTGTGTGTGTGTGTGTGTGTGTGTGTGTGTGTGTGTGTGTGTGTGTGTGTGTGTGTGTGTCTGGCAATAAAACTGAGCCATCTTGACAGCATAAGGGTAGATGTCTCCCTTTGCTGTCAATTCTCATTCTTACCTGGCGATGTGACACACATGTGCATGCACACACACACATACACACGCGCACACACACACACACACACACACACACACACACACACACACACACACACACACACACACACACACACTGTGTACCCATATGCTTACAGACACACACACACTGTGTACCCATATGCTTATAGACACACGCACACACACACACACTGTGTACCCATATGCCTCCAGACACACACACACACACACACACACACACACTGATATCCACACTGAAAATGCACAACAAAAATGCACATGCACGCCAAACACACAAACAATTTAACCTGAGTGACAGGTCAGCATAAAGTTTCTTGACAACCTTACACTGACAGCTGAAAGGATTGTGTGTGTGTGCATATGTGTGTGTGTGTGTGTGTGTGTGTGTGTGTGTGTGTGTGTGTGTGTGTGTGTGTGTGCGTGTCTGTCTGTCTGTCTGATTGTGTGTGTGTGTGTGTGTGTGTGTGTGTGTGTGTGTGTGTATAGATATGTGTATGTCTACAGGGGGTTCCATCTCAGTGGCACCGTTGGACTGCAAGCAACCACACCTGTCACTCAGGCCACTGCCTCTTGACAGGCCTGTCTGGATCCCAGCACCAACTAAGGCAGTCATTAATCTCTCTGCGTTTGCCAAAACAAATGAAAGCCGTGTCCGACTTCCCTCCCGCGATTACATCCACAAAGAGCCTCATTAATCTACTGTGATGTGTTTACGCAGCCCACTGCCTAGCCCATGACAGGTGATTGGGATCTTCGCAAAAAAAAGAGAGTGTGAGTCAATTAACCCTCCACTGCATGAATGATTGTATGTATGATTTAAAAAAATATTGTAGTAATTTAAATAATGGATTTTTTAAAATTAGTTCTGGGAAGGGAGGGGGGGCAGTTGGTAACAATGCACATCATTGAAAGTTATGTAAAATCACATTTTTTCTTAAAAAAATGACATTTCCCCTTATAAATCTTCATATATATATTTAAATGCTAATACTAAAAGAATTACATAAACATATCTATACTATTTTCTTCCTGTAATTAAAATCCAACCTAAATCAAGTCACGTGGACACACACAGACACACACTAACATAACCTAAAACCTCCAGTTGTTTCCTTTGATTCTGGTTCTGTCTTTGACTTCTTGAAATACTCCTACTAGCCTGGTAATATAGTAGTGAAAAAGAAAGAATGCCACAGCATAGTACATCCAAAAGCACAAGTAGGTCTTAGTAGAAGGCAAAAGACACCCAGATGGCTTGCTACTTCGGCCAGAATTTTGAGCAAAGAGCAAATCGCACCCTTTTCTCTCTCCCTCTCTTCCCTTCCCAAAGAAGAAAACATGGATAAGAGTACTAGTGAAGCTTAATATACAACTTATTTTCAACTACCATTATGCAGTAATGTGCAACCTGGATTCAGAAGCTACAGCACAGCCCTGTGCTACATATTCCAAATCACTGAAATCACTAATGGGGCTAAAATTGAAACAATCTAATTGTGCACCATGCAGTAGTAGAGGGTAAAAAGCTACCTAATTTCTTAACTTTTTTTTCTCTTTCACTTTTTAGATTTATAAGGTGGTCGGTCGGTGCAGAGACAGTTGATTTTGCCATATACTGACTACCTACTGGCGTCTTTCAAAAGTATTGTTTAGGTCAAATTGTGACATATCTACATTATCTATATATTAGCATGTACATTTCAAACCATGTCCTTACAGTTTATTTAAAATATGGTCCATATCCCCTACTGCCACATTGGTGTGCTGGTATACTCCATGTGTTTGAAATATTAGTGCATGCCAGCTACACCATAAAGTATTCATAAATTACTTGATTGTGTCGTAATGCTGTTTGTAGGAGATAGTGTTCCTCCTTTAATGTTTTCAACTCTTGTGGATGTGATTTGTTTAAATTGTTCTCTCTGAATACATGTGGAAGGGGCACAATTGCATCCACAATTGCAGCAATGGATGAGGAAAAGCGAAGCCCTCGCAATACAGACACACAGCTGCAGTTTTTTGTCTATGGCGTGGCATTGACAGAACACATCAGTTTGGTTAAATGTAAATCCACCATGTCCAGGGAGATGACTAGAGGCTTTCTGGTCAACAGCTGTCATTTGGAAATTGCTTGGTTATTACTGATGACTTTCTGTCAGAAAATGACAGCAAATGCATAGATGTAGAATTGTACAGATACCTACAATATTACAATAGTTCATTTTCATTCCCCAGAGAAATGTTCTTTACAGCACTGTATAGAGGGGCAGAGTGTGTGTGTGTGTGTGTGTGTGTGTGTGTGTGAGAGAGAGAGAGAGAGAGAAACAGAGAACTGGGGTTGCCTTGTTCTGGTTGAAGACAAGACCGATAGACCACTATATTACTCAACCAGGCGGGAACCCTCCCGCCAAAGCGACTAGTTCATTTTTCAGACTGAACCTCAGGCTGAGGAGCCATTGTCATAACTAATGGCCACCGCCATAACTAATGGCCCTGCTTACAATTCGTCGTTCACTCACTGCTGCAGACGATACAAACAAATCACACCTATTTTGGCACTTGTGATGTGGTAAAGATTACCCTTTACTAGTGACTTTTTTTGGTGTAACTAAGAGAAACGTTATAGACTTGTCTCCTTTCTTCTTCCCTTCCTTTACCTGTGAGTTTCCAATAGGGTTCTGCAAAAATCTGTAGGGGTAGACAACACTGGACACAAAAAATCGACCCGTCAAGCCAGGTCCATCGAGAGCTGTTTTTTTCGCATCACTGGGTGCAAAACGGCAACAGGAGAGGAAGGATGGGGAGTTTGCCATGGGGAAGCCCTTTCCAAGCTCATAGCGCGTGGCATTTTACAGTCTGGGCACGGAAATGTCGCGCGGCAGAGCAGCGAAGGGAAAGGAGAGGGTTTGAGCCAGTCTTAGGGGAGCGAAGCCTTCCAGATTTATCTGGGGAAGTATAGATTAACTCAGCGACACATTTCAGGCGCACTTTGCCATATCTTCAGCGAGCTTCAAATGTTGTCTCTCAGGTCTCGGCACATCTGTTTGGCCAATAGCCATGGTGGTATATGATTTATCTTCGAGTCTTAATATAGACCTTACAGTTAAAGTGCAGTATGAAAGTCTTACTGAAAAATCTGACATAAGTTCACTAAAACTATTAACTATAACTCGAGAAGATACAATGAGAACTATCTGTATTCACAGTGGTGCAGGGATAAGCTGCTTAAAATGCTGGCGACCCTATGAAAACCGTATTACTTTAAGTAGCATTGAAAAATCACACATTCCCTATAGCTTAGGTGCATACAGAAACTCAAACCCATCTTTTTAATAAGCGAATTCTGTTCAAATATCCTATTTGTATGATTTGAGTAGATAAACATTATTGCTGTTATTTAAATGTGTTGATGCAAGCGTAAAATAGCTAAGTGACAGTTTCTGCAGTAGGCTATGCCAATCAGTATGTGTGACTTCTTTTTAAAGCTTTTGTTATAATTATTGTTTTTATTGCTATGTAGGTTTTAGTAATGCTTCTGTCCACGAAAATTTACACCACTGCGCCCTATACAACACAGACAACGGTTTGACAATTAAAGGTTAATTGATGCAGGGAATTAAATTTGGACATGGCCACATTCCAGTTAGCACACGACCACCTACATTCTACCATTTATTCTTGACCAGTTTACAAGAAAATGTAACAGCCTAAATGGCATCAACGGTGCTGTGTGCATTTGTATTATGATACCTAGGTTTGCCTATGCGCACATAAAAATACATTTAAAGCTTTGTTTTGGAAAAGCTTGGACTCTGTGTATATACCAGTTTTTATTCTTCGCGCTTTTAACGTCTTGGCGGACGCAGTCATTCAGCGGCTCACATAAAATGTATAAGTGCAACGGACGGGTGATCAAAAAGGGAGCGATGCTCATTACAGTGGCCCTAAAGTGCCACTGCTATATGACCGCAGGGTTCCATGCATCTAGCCTCTCGCTGCGCGTCCGCAACCATGCATCAGTCCTCTTGTGTCGCGTCGCTATAAGAAATAGGTGGACTTCAAGAGGAAAAGGTAGTACTCTGTAAAAAGCACACACATAAGCAATTCACACCGACAACTCTGTAATCGACATGAAACTGCTTACCTTTCTGTCCTGCTCTTGGGCGCATTATGACAGTCGCATTGCAACAAGTGGCGTTGTTAACATCCACAGATGCGTTTATTGCGTTTTCAGAAGCATTCATTTGGTACTTGATAAACTCCCCGAGCGTGGGTGAAGTTCCGTTTAGCTGCTGAAAATCCATCACAAATGCACCCCCGACAGTCTTAGGATTTTACACTGAACGAAAACACAGACCTGTCATTTTGAGGCAGAATGCTGTCAAAGAGCGCAGCGTGATGCTGAAAGACTGACAGAATGTAATGTTTACATTGTTCACTCAAAGCAGAAACACAGGCGTAACTATCTCAAAAGTAATACTTAGGGCAGGTTATTGGACAGATTCTTTGAGAGAAAACGAAAATTTGGCTCTAGTGCGCGTGGCACTTATGATGTCCTGCAGTAGAAGTATGCGAGCGCGTGCAGTCACACTGGTCACAACCTGTGGTCTGACTATCAGGACCTAGACCAGCGCTTTTAAACTCTGGTGTTCTTTTCAGTGTTGGGTCCGCTCATTTAACTCAACCGCCCCCCAGTGGACGAACTGTGTTATAGTCATTCTTTTGGCTGAAAGCTGGGTGATGCTTTCTGTCTACCCACATACATTGATTAAAGACAAACATGTCTTAATTAACTTAAATTAAGTGTCATAGCTGCATTATAGTGTGATGTAGTCAGTTATTGTGCAGTAAAGTAGGTTATTAACCAATCCACATTCATGAAATACCCCCTCAGGTTCAGGGTTGTAGTGGTAAAATGAGAGGTGGGTAAACTGTAAATTTGATGCTCACGGTGAGGTGAGTGCTTTGTGGGGCAACAGATCATTTTGAAACACATTCGTAACATGTTTGAACAATACCAGTGGTATTAGATGGTCCCCAGTGCATAAATTGTAAACACAGATGATTTAGTGTGATTTTGGAATGTCAGAAGTTGCATTTGATCCATAAATTCTATTATGAAGTAAATTAACTCTATAGATAGTGGATAAACTTCATTTCTGAAATTTAAGAGGTGTAATAACTGGCGTTTACCCTCCACTTCTGCCTGGCTGAGGTTGTACTCTGAGGTCTACTGCTGTCGTTTGGTGGGGTTGGTTGGCGGTTAAGGGTTGCCGGCGCACCCAGTGAAAAGGGGGTCTCTCTGCCTCCCCACAGACTTCCTTTTTGAGTCGTGTGCAATCATAACACGTGTGACTGCTCAGCGTTTTCAGTTTTAACCACACTGTTAGACTGTGAGATTACAGTAAGAATTTGTTGACTCGGCAAGTGTCAGTTACCACAAGAAAATCACAAAATTGCATTTACAAGTACACCACTAGAAAAAACAAAGGCAATGCAAAAACATACATTACAGACATCAGTACAAAAAAACACTGGAAACTGAACTGTAAATGACATGATTTCATAAAAACCAGGCAGGTCTATTTGACAGATAGACCTTTTCTTTACCTTACTTACACTGTAAAAAGTGCTGCTTAGAACAAACTTAAAAAATATAAAAACTATAGTAAAGCAACACTATTTAAACACTATTTCACATATGTTCATGATACCTAAAAAATAGTGCAAGTTAAACCAATGCAAAGAAAAGACATCTATTCAGCACATTGCCTTACTTTTTGTACGTACACACACTAGGCTGATAGTCTCAGGAAAAGTCAAAATTATTAAATTAAATCAAAATGATCAGATATGATTTACAGGGAAGTGAGCAGTGTGGAATGTTAAGACCATTTTTTGTGACACCAATGAGTCAGACTTGCCCACAGGACCCTGTTCATATACCACAGTCACAAAGTCACAGCATATTATTTGACAGGTTGTCCTTTAAAGAAGGGCTCTGGAGTAGAGGGTACTCCTGTCTGCCTTAGTCCTTTGCTCCCACTCCTCCATGCGGCTGTGACAGCTTAATGTTTTTGTGGGTAAGATGGGTGCTGGACTCCATTGTATTTCCGGCGGCCAAACTGTCTCATGTTTATGTAGTCGTGATCTTCGTGGGACTTCTTCAAATTTCTCTGTTTGAAAAGTATTAGAGAAAGAAAGAAAGAAAGATGGGTAAGACACTTGAGTGAAGATAAGTTATTCTAGCAAGGTGGATCAGACTCTTTCCTTTGTGCAAAGAGTCTGAAAACTCTTCATAGGCACAGTACTATACTATAACTATTTAGTGTACACTTACAAAACATTATGGTTTCTATGGGGTGTTTTTATCTTCTGTTAGGTTTGTCATCTTTTAACAGAATATTCTTATGCTGTATCTTTTGACCCATACGTTCTTTTTCTCTCAACTTTCCAAATTACCTCAAAAATTGTACAGGATTACCAACTCATAGCCCCCAGGAAAGGAGTGTGTGTGTGTGTGTGTGTGTGTGTGTGTGTGTGTGTGTGTGTGTGTGTGTGTGTGTACTGTATGTGTGGTGCATGGGTGTGTGTGCAGATGTGTGTGGTGCTGCACTCACCCACATCCTGAAGGTGATAGGGGTGAGCAGAAGACCGTAGAGGGTAACCAGACCGAGAGCCACCAGGAAGGGAGTGTGTGTGGGGTTGGGGTCTGGCTGAGGGGGACAGGTTGGCTGCGCGATCATAGGGTGAGTCTCTGAGAAAGAATACGACACTGTCTGAGACACTATATATATATCATCGCTATCCTAATATTTATATTCCCAGAGGACGGATTACCACCATTATTACGTTACTGCAAGAGTGAACACATTTAAAGCACTTTTGAGAAACCTGATGTTTAAGTTCATGCAACGTCTGGGTGACTTGTTTAAGTTCAACGTTGAAAAGGTAAAATTTGTCTTCTCAACTGACATGAAAGGACATCATGGTGTAAGATTATAATGATGTCACGAATGCACGTAGAACTGTGTAAAGGAGATGTGGCTGTATAGTTATCAGGTGGACGTACCGACAAACACGATTTCGGTGTAGTTGCTTTTACACAGTGCGGGCGGTGGGAAGACCACACAGGCGTGGCAGCTGTACAGTCCAGAGGAGTTGGACGTCAGCCGGGACAGGAGGAAGTACAAGCGCCCGTCTGAATCCAAGTGAAACTCGCTTAGCTCACTGTTGTCCAGGAACTTTGTGGAGTTGTAGCTGCCACGGTTGTATTCCAGCAGATGCAGTTTTTGGTTCTTTCTCAGTAGCTCGTAATTCGTCTCTTCGCCACTTATGTTGGGACAAAGCACTGAGGCGTTCTCATAGACTAAAAACACGGATAAGGAACAACACATCACAACACAACATATGAAAAAAGCATTGATAAATTGTACAAAATACATATACGTTTTATCCAGAACTTGCACAGTAAAATATAAGACAGCAAACCACATACAAGAGCCTTAGTACATTTCTACAAAGGGAAACTTATGTAATGTGTATTACCTATATACGTACATATACGTTTTATATTTTTGTTACACAAGAAATATGTAAAAGTGGTCATAATCATGAGTAAGTCATGTATGAGGCAGTTTTTTTACATGTTATGGCATGAGGATAGATTTTGAAGGACTGGGTGGTATTCCAAGTAGGTGGTTTGGTGACCAAATCGGATATGTTAACTTAGTGTAAATAGGTTTCAGTTTTTTTAAGGTCAGCAATTCAGTTTTTTGGTGAAATTATGTTTTCTCTTAAAAGTTATTTAACTGTCCACTGTGGGCAGCAGTATAAAACCGGGTAGGAAACACACAGGTAAAGAGCAAGGAGTTTTCATTATATGTTACGCTATGTCTGGAAGTTGATCTGCAAGACTAACAACAAAACACATAAAACCAAATGAGGGAAAGCTAGTTAGATTTAGGTATTTTGCAGCAAAGATCATTTAACTTCCGTTATACAACAGCTAGGTCCGGTCGAACTATTTAGAAATTTCTAATTGGACGAGATACATTATCAGTCTCCGGCTTCGTGCCTGCGGCTGAACCACACCCATGAGGATATCCGAACACCCTCACTCCCACTCGTGTTATATTGCTTAATTAAAATCACAACAAATAGCATTCTATATGTTAATTTTGGCTTTTTAATCAATCTAAATTCACTACACAGCTCCTGTTTGGAGAACTAAAACCTGTATGTACATACAAAGAATTGGAGTCACGTCCAATAATTTATATTCATTTTGTTAAATTATTTCTTTATTGCTTGCTTAATTATAAAGTTACTGTAATATCTTGGAACTAATACAGGTAACACTATATTTTAAGGTCCCTTTTTCAGTGTATCTACATGTAATAACATGTGATATTATACAGTACTTACACTGTACATACATAACACTAACCCTATGGTACAGTGTATGTTACATATTGTTACCCACTTTAATAATAACATAATAATAACCTTTACTTGTATAGCACAGTTCATACATACACGATGCAGCTCAAAGTGCTGTACAATGCAGCTCAAAGTGCTTTACACTTTGTTACACTGTACCTAATTGATGTAACAGGGACAGTAAAATACAGCATAACCCATGTAGATTCATTCCCTAGTTTCATTTTTTCCCACACACATGGACAACTTGATTAAGGTATATATATATATACACAAACTACAAATTTGTTAATTAGGGTTTATCTGAGTTAACGCTTTTCACGGCTATGACGTTCAGTCATATCAGAATGGTCATGCCACCAAGCAATGACTTTTTGGAATACAAGACAATAACTACTATTATTGTTATCCTGTTACCTTTCAATACTGCTGTGGGTCTAGTGACACTGCTCACAAGTGGTCTAGAGGATATTTTTGTAATAAACTACCTTGAAATAGAGGGGTAGTCTGTCCACGTATGTGGACACCATGCATAAAAGGCATTTTTGGTAGTACTCTTAACTTTGGTTTGTGATCATCTATATTATGTGCAAAGGCAAACCAGTTGATTTGAAATATTTGGTACTAGACTGTAGCTTCTAAGTCAAGGTTGCTCATCATAGTCACAGTACTAATGCAACAACTCCTCTTTTCTCCGCTTTTTTTCTACAGCAAAACCTATCAACCTTGTGTCACCAAGCGCAACCAAGCACTTAGACCTTGTATCTTAAAAATGTCTGCAAGTAACATTTCAGGGTGTTTGCTTTGACTACATCCATCATGTCTAGCATGGAAACTCTGATTGCCATGTCAAGAGCAAACTTAAGAAAACTGTCACAAAAGCCTCGAGAATCATTGGTTGTGTCCTTCCATCAGTCTCCACTCTTTGTTCTGAGCGTTGCCTTAACCAAGCAAGGAAAATTACTGGTGACCCCTCTCATCCAGGCCATGGCTTATTCCCACTGCTTCCCTCAGGAAGACGCTACAGATGCCTGCGATGTCAAACAACTCTGAACAACTCTGAACAATTATCACCCAAGAATTTAAATACTGGCACAGTTAGTGCACAGCATATTGCTCATGTAATGCAGCGACAACACAGGGAACATAAACAGGTGTTCAACAACGTAAACGCATGAGTGTGGGCAATATAAGGACACAATGAGATGTTTTCTTGCATTCTCTGAACACAGGAGCCAAGAAAAATGAGGCGCACACAAGACTTAAGTATCACCAAAAGTGTATTGTAGCCGAAAATCAACACAAGAAGTTTGTGGATCTAAAACTGGAGAAATAGACGTTTCAGATCTAGTCCATCCTCCAGTGTCTCCAGCTCTTGTGTTCTGACTTTTTGTGAGCAGACGCACCAAGCAAGACATAGCTCAAAGTAGGCGCAGACGCCGACCTTCTGTTATAATTTCTTGCATTCTCTAACATGCAGGCAAATGTTTTTAGATAAAACAACCCACTCCCTCTAAAAGGTTGCAAAAACATGCCAATGTGTTTTCAGTGTGCCAGGTTTGTTCACCACTCTGAATTTGTCCTAATTTGTAAGACAACAGGAACCTCAATTATATATGTTGCTTTGAAGTTGCACACAAGACAGAAAAGGCTTATGCAAAATACAACCAACAGCATATGTTTTACAACAAACCTTTTTTTACCTTTATTTCAATAACATTTCAGAATCAATTCCTTTTTAAGACCAACCCTTAAATACTGCCAATAAGCCAATTGGAATCATTGTGTGAAATTGTATTTTGCATTTGGTAAATGTAATCTCTAGATAAATGATTTCGAAGAAAAAGTTATTTGTGGAGTTGCTCTTCCAATCGACTGTGCACAGTTTCAGTGAACTGCCCCTGATAACATCGATCAAAGAACCACCTGGAAACTGTGTAGGCCTAAAAAGATTGCATGCCACTCTGAACACCACAGACTCTTAACATAAGACACATTATAAAAAAGACTTTTTACATTATTTTGTTTTTGACTTTATAAAGTTCCTTCTTTTTGACCAAGTTCCTTCATCACATGAGCACTTGGGCATGGTAAACTCTTCCACTGTTATTCTGAGGGGGAGGGCACCCTTGAACCTGCCTTGTGTTCCTGGTGTCTTGCGCTTGTTCATTTCTCTGAAATGCCTCACATTACAAACGGAACGCCTGAATCATCAGGTTTCTTTGAAGTCTTTCACACAGGTTTCAACAGCAAAACTCACTTAAATGAATGGCTGTTTAACAATTTGCATATCTTAAAGTAACTGTTTTGGGATATGCTGAATAATGCACCGAATATGTAAAAAAAATAATAACTTAGATTTACTAAGACATATTCTGTACTTCTACACTTGTCCACAGTCTTTGCAACCTGGGCTTTTTTTGCATGATGCTGAGAAGAACACTAACCTGTGAAATCACCAGACGTCTCTGGTCGACCTTGGCTAACCAAACACAGATACGAGAGGGCGCAGAGAACCCACAGCATCATCCAGTCAGCCATTTCTGTCCTCTGTGTGCCACGAAGAAGAGCGTGTCCCCCGACAAGACTCCCTTGAGTGCCTCAGGGCAAAAAAGTTAAACAGCAGTCCACACCAGAGACTCCCACAGCACGAGCTAACAATACGCAATCCCGAAACCGTACACAATAGAATATCCTATCAAGTAGCGCGTATCAGGTTGGGTGCGGTAAACAGTATCAGGTCGTTTTTGCAAAGTCTGCTCGATATTGTCGCTCGTCTTCTAACTGCACACCTCCACCTACTCAAAGCAACGGAAGAGTGACAGCGACATCTGCTCCAAGTACCAAACAGGAAGCTTCCACGCAGGGCCTCCCTGTGCACGCACTTCTAAAAAGCCATGTTCACTAACCCACTGGAGAATACAGCGATGTGCACTTAAAACCCGGGCTATACACACTTACTGTGAAGCATCTGTCAACAGAGTATGGTATTTTCATAACAGACTGGCCTCATTTCCCCATTAAGTGAGCATAAAGCTCACGGACCTCCAGTTAACAAACACCAAGCCTCGAGGAATCTGTTCTAATAGCCTTACTTCAGTTTGTACTGTAAGTGTATCTTTTTAAAGGCCAGTAACAAGCTGTGGCCTGGATTTGATAATGTGTAGCCTACTACAAATCTGTAACACATTACACCATATCACAATCATCTAAATCCACAGACATTGTTTACAATAAGGAGATATTCCGCTGGAATCAGCATTTCAACTAACCAATTTTTGCTGTGCACAGTATATACTTTGTGTGTGTGTGTGTGTGTGTGTGGGGGGGGGGGGGGGTGGTAAACTGAGTAGATAAAGGTCACCACACCAGTTCTATGCTCCCTATGACTTTTTTATTTTTTTATTATTATCACTACCTGTTCTGTGGGTCCGGCCTCATTCCTGTGTATGGGATGTATGCGATACAGAAGGGTGATGCTGCGGAGTATTATTGTGAAGGCCCCCAGACACTCACATGTACAGGGCCATAGCACTTCATTCTGGGCCCTATACACAGGCAGTCTCGGTGGGCACTTAACTTTCTGTACTTTTCATGCTTTTGGTTGGCCAGAGCTCCTAATGCCAGACTCACTTTTTCACCCACTTTAATACTTATTTGCACATGTGAAGGTGTTCATATGCAGACAGTCTCTGTCACGCACACACACACTTGGTGGCATAAATGTCAATCAGCTTATATCTCCAAGGCACTGGTGTTTTTTGCATCTGTATCTTGCATCTGATTTTGACTTTTCTGGTGAGGAACTGTGCACTGAAACACAGAAGCATCAAAGAATTAAGAATACAGCAGTTGATTTCAATCAGACAGCTGCGGGAACCACCGATTCTACATTGCAGAGTTGTACACGCAGTTACAATGCAGTGCACCGATACACTCTTTTGTCTTAAGTCCTGTTTATCTAAATATCATGCTCTACTTTCAGTACTGTTGTCATGTCTGCAAGGTAAAGTTGGAAGAGAGCATGTGAAATCTTAAGTAAGATAATAGAGTTCATGCCCACAGGACAGGTAAGTCAGACATTGTATAAAATATGAGTAATAAAAAGATGATTAATGTGGTGTCGGTGCATCCCAGCCATTCGACTGGAGTCAGCCATGTTATGTTAGTTTACCGCTAAGAAAATGGGGGGTATACTACAAAGTGGTGAAGTGACAAACCTGGTTTAGTTTACCCAGAGGTAGTTGTAAACCTTTTAGTAGAAGAGCCCAGGGCTTCATTCGCTTAAATAAACTAATGCCAAGGTGCTCTTTGTCTATCATGTTTAAGACTAACTTTAAATTAAATAAACCAGGTTTGTCACTTCACCACCTTTGTAGCATTGCCTATCCCCCACACACAAAATGACTAGCTGGAGGTGCTTTACGAAAAAAGTAAGTAATCATTAAATAATTAAATACTGATTTCACTACCAATAGTACCGCCAGAATATTTAAATTTTAAAACTTAATTTACAACTTACATGTTTGGATTATGTTTTGATTTTGTGTTTTGTCTTTTGCCTCTGGAGGGGAAACAATGCTTTGTGAATTTAATGGCAGTACCAGTTTAACTCACAATGCTACATATTACAGCTTTAAGTCTTGGCTAGAGAAAACAATACATGTGAAAAAAATGTTGTAGAATCGGTACATGTAAGATCATCAGAGGCAGCACTTTTCAGTCTTTTTTGACAGACACAAACTATCAAACTAAACCTGGAACATGCGGGTCAGCAGGTGCTGAAGTTCCTGCAAACACCCCATAATGCTCAGCAAGCACTTGCATAATACCAAACCAACCAATCTTCTTCCAAGACAGGAATGTTTCCTGTTACATGACACATATATGAGAATAACATACGTTTTGGGGTGCTGACTAACTAAGCCACTACAACTTCCTGTTATTCGTTCAACTTGTCACAGGGTGTAGCATTTAACCTTTGAGGTCAAAGTTTCTAACCGCAAAGCAGCACAAAATGTAGAATAATTCAATACAGAAAAGCCCCACTTTACATCATTTTTGTGCACAAAGCGCCAAGGCTGTAAATGGAAATGACTGACAATTAGCCCATAGTTCCTATGTAGCTCACTGCCTGACCTCATAACGAACGCAAGAGCTCGGAGTTGGGCTCCACAGAAACGGTTTATATTTAGCTGTGGTTGGGGACCCTTTACGCCCCCTGAACTGATTTTCATATTCTAACCACACACATGTAAATAAGCTTCCTGCTCTGTCAGCAACATGAGAATAGAAAGTGTCTTAGGAAATGTGAAACCACTAATACACCTCTTTTCATGTGTAGAGATTAGGCTTACAGTAAATATTGAAAAAACAACTGCAAGGCAGTTACAGACAGTTACATACATTAAGTTCTGCAATAACACTGCATTTATAACTTGTGTTGGGCATTGCAGGCATTACTGGGCAACTAAATAAACTAAATACTGCTATGCAGGGTTTGTTACATTTACTAAATGATCAATAATAAACTTCATGAAAATAAAAAAAATAAACATTTAGTACCAAAAGATGACAAGCATGTTTGATTAGTCCCAGAACATCATCTGTACACACAAGAGAGGACAAAGCCTCTATGGCTTTACTGTCGTCACCTTCCTAAACCCCCTTCCATTTACTGAGTGTCAAGTCACCAAACCCTGAATTTCAAACCTCTTCATAATGATGGACGACCAGTTTATCCTGGCTCAGACACAGCTTGCCCTCACCATACAACCGATGACACTTGCAACAGAAGAAGTAGAGAACCGTTGCACAGTTCACAAAATGTACTCATAATGAAACAGGTCGGAGCCAATTTGCACAGTCCCTGAAGTCTCAAGACTGTTGCAGGGCAATTTATTTTGAGAAAAAAAAGAGCCAGAGTGTTGCTTGAGTACAGGCTAGGCTCAAGTGATCACACAATGAGTGAAACTGCATCTGTCAGGACTTAAGCACATCAGTCTGCACCAGTGTTTAAAAAAAAAAAAACTACACATACACACTCTGAAAACGAGAACAAAAGTTTTATTTATTTATTTGTTACCTTCAATATAAGGTCTTTGACAACATAGAACTTTAACTGGAAAATAGATTATGCTCAAAGTAATGCAAAATCTATACAGTATATACATTTTTTTCTTCAAAAAAAAAAAAAAAAAAAAACTGTACACTATTTTATTTATTAATTCAACCGTCCACCACAGCAGCTGTCAACTCTGTAACAGAATGGCGCAACATGTTGGCGTTTATGTTTTACCAAAAAAAAGTTAGTGTTAACGTCAATCCCCACTGGGATTTAAACCATGTAACTAAAATGTGAGATTATTGTAACCATTTCAAGAAGCAACTCTTGACTACAGCGAGAGATAAAGCAAGTGGTATGACCTACCCCCTGGGGGAAGTAAAAAAGGAGTTCAAAATAAAAATCACACACACACACTCATGGGGCAGTCAGTTTTCAGTAACTGGCTTGGCTGAAACCAACTTCCAGCTGGTCAGGTCTGGGGCTTTAAGCACTCGAACACTTCTCCCAACAGTAAACATGAACATGGTCCGCATCATCTGTGTCCCAATCCAACCGAGATACAAACAAACAAATCAAAGCCCTGAGTGTTTTCTGCCGCCTTGTAAAAGCAATGGCTACAAGTCCTTTTTGGTCATCTTTTCAATTAAAAGAATGTCTAACCGCACCTTCGCAAGACAGGTAAGCCACAGTTTTCCCTATACATTTTAGAAACAGAGAGAAACATCTGATTGGCATGACGGTCCCAAAGAAAGAAAAAAAAAAGTTAAGTGCTGTATGGAAGGCTCAGAGAGAGAGAAAGAGAGTGACCGTGGCAACGAATGAGAGAATGAAATCCACCCTTACTCAAAATCACCTCACAAAACACTTCCATGGAAATTAGTTTAAAGGGCAGAAAATCTACTGAGCAACTATCAATCTACTGGTTCCATGTGCTTCCCATTAAAGCACAGCCTTGGTGATCCTACTGTACCAGTGGCAATGCAGACACACTTTCTTTCTCTCTCTCTCTCCCTCATGCCACGCAAAAACATGCCCAGACCCACACCACTGGCATGCACAAGCACCCTCTCAATCAGGGGGAAAAAAAAGAAAGAGAAAAACACTACAGTGGTCATCACAGAATAAGTGCCTTCACCAGCAACGCCCTACACATCCCAAAAAAGGCTGGAGGGGTATACTACAAAAGGTGGTTAAGGAACAAACCTGATTTTATTTAACCCAGAGGTAAACATAAACCTAATAGATTAACTTCTTGGCATTTGTTTAGTGAAGAGACTGTAGTCTCTTCTACTACCAGGTATACAACTACATCTGGGGTTACCTTAATCACCCACTTAATCACCTTTGCAGTATAACCACCGCCCCCCCCCTCCCCAGGCCAGGCCCTCCATCCAATTTCGCCACCTCTGTTATCTATGTGTGTATTAGTGCATAGAAGAGGGGGGCAGTGAAAGGCGGAGGGTGATGATGATGATGATGACGATGATGATGATGATGAGGGGGCCGAGGGGTGGCTGGCGGCAGGTTTCTGGGAGGGATGTAGCCCCACTTCTCCACCGTGGCCCTGGCATGGCATGGCATGGCATGGCATGGCATGGCATGGCACACTCGTCCGTCCCTTAGTTCTTGAAAGCCCCACAGCGACTGGCGCGGCTGATGAACTCCTTCAGCATGTGGCCGTCCAGCTGCCAGAAAGCGGCCGTCTGGGTCACCTCCGTCAGGTGGTTCACGCAGAACTTGAAGCAGAACTCCTCCAGGTCCTGCACAAACCAACATGCACGGAAAACAGAGGAACAGGAAGTCAGACAGATGTCTTTTACTACCAGAGGCGCCACTAGAAATCGTCAGCCCTGTAAAAAAAAAAAAATTTTTGGGCGTCCACTCCCCAACCATATCATAGTCCTCTGTGGGGCCCTGTGAAGCTCTGGGCCCCCTGAGTCATCCTGACCTACCCCTCCCTTAGCAGTGCCCCGTCTACTGCAGATAGCCATCAAGAACAAATACTTCTTAGAACGATGCCTTTTTCTCCTAAAGTGTAATAAATGTGACCGAGTACTATTATAAATCTGCAGTTACCAATAAAAATCAACCGATCTGATCGGATTACTGGGGGTGTGTGGGAGTCTGTTGTGCCAGATATAGGCAGTGTTCTCTAGCAATGTACTGCAGCTTATGTTTTGCTGAACAAAGCAAACATTGCACAATTTATCGTAAACTGCACTTTTTATGATATCATGCAGTGCTTAAAAGTATGTATATGGTTGCAGAGAGAGGTACAAGGACAACAGAGTTTCTAAACCGGTCACAGTGGACAGCTGACTAGGACAGACTAGGTGACAGATAAGTAGTCTTCCCTGAACCTCTTTGTGGTGCGTGTCTTGTCCAGAGGTACAGGACCAACCAGGCTATAAACTTGTCACAGTGTGTTCAGGTGTGACAGTGACCGGTAACAGTGATCAATTGAAACTGAATTTCAACAAACAATCTAAACTCTCTGGAGATGGACTATCCAAAGAAAGTGTTACAGAGGTAAGTGATACAGATTTCAGGAAAAGTGCATGATGGCTTATATTATTTATGCACTTTATACTTTTATCCAGTCATCTCTGGATCAGCATCAAAGCCAAAATCAAAGTCAGCTTTACTGACAAAAGCTATTATTGTACAGGTTGTACACAGGATTTGAAATTGCAGCGCCCCCTAGGCCCACAGTGCACATTGGACATCTTACAAACATGACAATATAACATAATAACAAAAATATATAAACATACCGAAACGTACAATGAGACTTGTATATAGCACAAATAAGTAAAGCGCACACTGTGCATGATAATAAAGCTCAGATGGTGCTGTTTAAGCAGCAGTGTGTGGTGTGTGTGTGTGGACCGACCTCTGCGTCATAGCGGATGGCTGCAGAGAGCAGGATGAAGGCGTTGTCCACTGTGATGCCCCTCTTGATGATGTGTTGGCACAGCCGCTTCAGACGGTTCTCACAGTATGAGGTGGCCAGGTCCAGGAGCCCTGCAAGACAAGGCAAGTTTTTTTTTTTTTATATATATATATTTTTTGGGCTTTTTTGCCTTTATTGTGACAGGATAGTGAAGAGCGGGACAGAAAGTGAGTGGTAGAGAGATATGGGGTACGGTTGGGAAACGACCCAGGCCGGATTCGAACCTGGGTCCCCATGAGCACTTGCCCATTCATGGTACGGGTGCTCATACGTTTTTTTTCCAGAGTAAAACTTATTTTTCATGAACTAATTATATAAAGCTATGGTGTGTTAACAGACACCCAAGTCTCCTGTAAGTTCCAGGTGTGTCTCATATATTGATAGCATCTTTCTGATGCCTACAAATGAGAAATATCTTAAATGTAGATCAAGCAAGCAGGAGTGTGCATTACAGTGACATTGTTGCATGCGGTGTTTGCTTCAGTGATTTCAGCATTACTGCAGGCTAAATGACTGTAGAAAACATGTTGAAGTCTCATCTCTCACCTATGAGAACACTGGTTAAATAGGTTAAAAAAAACAATGGGACACTGAAGAGCACTTGCCGCTTTGAATCAATTCTGCAGTTGTACAATATTAGAGATTTAGATCTTTTAAATGGAACCTTAAGAACAAATCCAGGAAGAAAACCTTGAGAATATATTGCTGAATGAGGTCTACTGAGTTTAGGGAGGCCAGGAGAGCGCCGTGTGACGAGAGAGCTCTGAAGAGCAGGCATGGCATTGACAGTGTTGGGTGCTGTATTGTGAACTTCAGTAATTTTCGCACTGCCAATAGTACAAGCGATTGTATGATTATGAAAGACATGCCGAAGTCAGGTACATTGTTTTCACAAGAAGCTCATTTGAATAAGGTTTAATCTCTCACCTATAGGATGACCGCGAAAGGTGAGCATACCATATGCAGAGAGATTCCTCAACATCTCACCATGTACAGCCTCACTAAGCTCAAAGAAATGGTCTTTTTTCACAGAGCTTACAAGAGAAAGTCTGAAAAACCGTGGCACGTTATAAAAGCCTGACAGCTTGGCACGTGAGGTCATTTGCCACGGCCACTCCTGCAGCTGCGGCCCCGTTTCACACTCATTTGCCATTTTTCTGATGAAACAGTTGGCCAAATTTGTCAAACATGAGGTCATTGCAAAGCAGATTAGGCTGGCGAGTGATGCAATGATGCTGCAATGAACTGTGTGGCTAATAAGGTCTCCAATGCCACACCGCATTACAAACAGCAAACGCTATTTTGCCCTCACATCTGCCAAGTGCCAAGAGCGTGTTCATGGTTGGACAAAAAGGTTAACAAATGGAGCAAAAGCACCCCCACCCCACCCCAGCTTTGATTTTTACTCTGTGATGGTTATTTGTGTCAAAGATACCGGTGTGTGTGTGTGTATATGTGTGTGTGTGTGTTTGCCCACATGTGTTCGTGTGTTTGAACTGGAAAATGTTTTGTAGGTTGGAAGTGACTTCTAGTACAAGTTCATGGACTGGAAAATACGAACATTTAAGAATCATTTGATCTTGGCAACAGTGTACTGAATACCTGCCACAGTAACCCCTGTGCACTCCACAACCTGAAGTTGACTTGGGTCACTGCAAACCTCAGGCTCATTTTTTGAGCAGTCCTCAGCTGTTCTCAGGAAAGCATACTAAACGAATTTGCCAAGGCGTAGGTAGTGCATTAAAGCGTCGGCATCGACCGCAGTCTCTCGAGTCCACCTACACCTGACTGCCTTTATGACTGTTTCAAGGTGGCGTTACGCAAGCAGGTGGATGGACTGAGAACACGAATTAAGTTTATTACATTCCATGAGAGTGAAGTTTATTACATTCCATCAGAGTCAGCTTCAATCTCAGCCATTTGCTCCTGTTTGTCTGCTGTGGTTGTTTGTTTGCTGGGGGTGCAGCGACCTCTAACCACACACACATATATGCACATAAAGAGACTGCAAGACTACTATCCTTCAGTCTCTGCGAGAGAGAGAGAGAGAGAGAGAGAGACAGAGACAGAGACAGAGAGAGAGAGAATGTGACTGACTGAAGACAGAGAGAGACATACCACACACACGCAAACCACAAACTGCAACCTTTCAATTTAATTTCCTTCTTTGTACATCTCTGTGTAAGAGAGAGAAAGAGAGACTACGATTCTCCAGACAAATGCATAGACACACACACACACATGCACACACACCCCCACACACAAGAGGGAACTAACCAATGGCATCCTCTGGTGGGAGGTCCACGCTGTCTGTGTAGAGGTACTCCAGGAAGGAGCGGTACACGGGGTACGAGAACTGCTCGATCTCGATCACCTCCTTCATGTCCTCGTTCCAGTACGACTGGAACATCGACCTGAAGTGCTCACACCTGCGAACGGGTGAACAGAGACGTTCAGAGACGAGGGTCAACGTCACACATCATTTTTTGACCATTTACAAGTGAAAAAATTACCTATGTAGACTAGAGAAACTCCTCTGCTGTGCGGTGTGTATTTTTTTTATTTGATGATAAAACAGTTTAATGGTTCATAATTAATTAATTCATAATCAAAAGTAGAAAATTAAAACAATCAGTCCGTCTGTCCATCAAGAAAATAATAAATGATACTCGATGGCAGGCCACATTAAAGTGAGCAACAGACAGATGGAGAGGGAGAGAGACAGAGTGAGAGTGAGTAAGAAAGCAAGACACAAAGCAAGAGAGAGAGAGTGAGCTTGAGAGAGTGAGATGTAAGAGCCTGTGCATGCATCAGTGTACTCATATGTGTGCGAATTCACACCTGATCTTCAGGATAGCTTTGTGCACGTGAATGTATCGGCCGTCCACACTGAACTTCAGGTCAGACGTCTCCGGGCTGTCGAACTCCTGCTTCAGGGCCTCGGCCACCGTCAGGAAGTCATCTTGTTCTAGGGACACACAAACAGGAAGTGGAGACATCAGTCTAATGTGGACCATAGATATCTATATAGTGACTTTATGGATATCTATGGTGCTGACCACCAGTATTGAGCCCTAGTCAAACCGTGTCCTGCTTCATGCTGGTCATATGGCCTTCAGTTTTTTTCCTCATTTCACCCAGTAAGTGCCATGGCGCCCATTAAAAAAATGATGCATTCTCTGAGAACCATCTCAAACCAGAGTTCTTTGTGATAATTACACAATTGTCAACATTCTCTTAATCGCCTAGGCAGACAGAATTATGAAATAAAAAGTATTTGAGAGCTTACATCACACAAAAAAAACACACTCAAGTACTGGCTCTAATGGAAAATACACTTTAGACATCAAGGCTAGTCTTGGGGAGAGAGATATACATGACGTGTATCAGATCTTGGGTTAGGATGACATTTTCTCTACACAATGATTGACGTGCAAGGAAAACACCTTGACAAGACAATGATGGCAGTGTGGAGAGTGTCGGTCTTTGGAAATGAACAGGTGGAATGACATTGGGAGGTTACGTATTATAACAGCACTGAAAGCAGGCAGCACGTATCTGACGCACAGCAAGAAGCAGCCCACACACAAAACACACTTAGCCAGCTTTATTTGTCTCTAAAGACAGATGCATCACTTCGCTGGTATTTTAAAATCTAAGCATTTAAAAAGCGCTTGCTGGAGATGTCAAGAATTTTGTTGTCGTTGCTAAATTATGCATGGTGCATATACATTTTTTCTGTTGATATTTGGAACTCCACTGTGAGCTGTAGAAGAAAATACAACCTAAAAAGTTAAGACTTAGACTTTCATTGTCTCGTGTTTTTAAAAGCCTTGCACCTTGTAAAAAAAAAAAAAAAAAAAATGGCAAGGCTCATTACTACAGTCAAATTTCTAAACCATGTCACTCCATATGGAAACAACTGAATTTAAGGGGCTTGCAGCAAAACCATACTGTTTTTCAGTATGGACGGCCTCTTCTTCCTCATCACACACACAAAAATTAGACTTACTTCTCTATCCCTGCTGAAAGTTTTCTCTCACACATTCAACAAAAGGAAGAATAGGTTCCTTTTTTTTAGTGTAACACACAAACACAAACACATAAAGACACACACGGGCACACACACGCGCGCACACACACACTCACGCGCGCACACACACACTCACGCGCGCACACACACACTCACGCGCGCACACACACACGCGCGCACACACACACGCGCGCACACACACACACACACGCACACACACACGCGCACACACACACACGCGCACACACACACACGCGCACACACACACACGCGCACACACACACGCGCACACACACACACACGCGCACACACACGCACACACGCACACACACACACACGCACACGCACACACACACACACACGCACACACACACACGCACACACACACGCACACACACACACACACTCTTACCCATGGCGAGTAGCCTCCACATGACCGAGGGGGTGGCGAAGCAGGCGAAGACGTCGTCGGTGCAGGAGAAGTGTGTGAGGTGGGGCAGCATGATGGCCTGGCCGCGGCACTGCCCCCACATGTACACCTCCCCGTTCTGGGTCTTCGCCGCGGACGTGTGTGTGGAGTGACACGCCGCAATCTCCACAATCCTGCAGGGAGAAGGGAAAGGAATAATGTGTGTACGTCACTCGGGGCTGGGGGGGGAGTGGAAGTGGAAGTGTGTGTGTGTGAGATGATGTATGTAAACACAGCATTCATGTGATCATGAAGGGGATGGCACAAAGTTTGTGTGTTTTTATGTGTGTGTGTGTGTGTGTGTGTGTGTGTGTGTGTGTGCGCGCACGTGTAAATGATAGGGTGGATGGACACCTTCATGCAAAAGCTAATTCCATGTTGACATCTTGATGAAAAAGGGACAAAAAAGAAACCTGGCTTGACTGTGTGTCAGTAGTACAGAAATGTTAAAACGGCCCCACTCTACGGGAAATAAAAAACATAAGGAAAATATAAATATTGATGGTGCATATGAGGGCACAAGGGGTTCTAAGCATGTCTTGGCAGAGTTGCGTAAGAGCGGGCTATTCCAATACCCATCTTCCCTAAACAGGAAGCTTCTGCACAGGAAACGCCTCACTAACAGGAAGTGGTTGCTGACATACAACAATGCAGAGTTCATCAGGTCACATAAAAATACCCCCGCACACACACACCCACAGCAACAGCAACACCCACTCAAAAGCAAACACATCTCAGATAATCCCTGAAGTTTGGTGTAGGGGCCTTCACTTTCGCTGTTGTAGAGTGTTGGCCTTTGTGAGATTGACAGATTCTAATTTCATCTCCCTCCTCCTCCTCCTCCTTCTTCTCCTGTCTTCTAAAACCTCCTCTCATCTCTATTTCCCCTCCATCAGCTGAGCTTCACTGAACACTTCCTCCTCCCACCCACTCTCGCCTCGGGCTCGCTCGGGGAAAGTAAACACAGCACAAGTGAGGCTTCGCCTCAGAGAAGCAAGTTGACTACTTAAAGGAACACACCACCATTTCGGAAAAAAAAAAAAAAACAGTTCATTTGCCATCTGCTGCTGCTGCCATACCATAGGTGCAGTGGGAGCAGTAATATCACAATATTTGATGGAAGCTACTTGGAGGACTACTGTCAGGTGCAGCCTGAATGTCACTGCGTCTGCTGCACACGCTGGACAGCAGCAGCAAAAGATCCTTACGGCAGAATGGGAGAGTGCAGTCCCAAGTCATACCTGCCTACAAAACTGCCATGTTTCGATGTTGGCACATGTTCTAACTACACAAGAATGAACCTCTAAAGGGAAAAATATCAGGGTTCTTTGGTCTCTTTTTAGGAGTGAAGCCTTAATTTTTATCCTGGGTGGGATTTGTCCTCTGCATGGCTGTTGATGTCGGGTGAGCACCACATCTCTCTCAAGACTCTTTACCATTAAAATTAATTTGATAATCATTCCAGAACAGGTTGCATAAAAAATTACAAATATAGTGATGCTTGTGGCAACTGCATACAATGCAGTGTTGCTGTAGGGTTTTGGAGAAACTGAAGCACATTTTAACAACTTCAGCAGAATGAGCTAATTCCAGTGTAAATACACCTAAACAATGTTATCCCTGTTATACAACCTTAATCTGGTTATGTCACGTCGCTGGTATACCCTGCTCTTTGGCAAGGCACTCGCATAACCTTCCTCCCACATCACACAACCTTTGCCTTGACAACCTTTGACCCTGTGAGCATCTCTGAAGACCCCCCCCCATGTGTGACCCCATCTCCCCCAAGCGCCTCTAAAGTGACCCCACCCCCTCACCTCTGCTTCTCGGTCATGATCTGCACGGGGCTGAGCTGGTTGCTCTTGTTGCCGGTGCCCAGCTGGCCGTAGGTGTTGGCCCCCCAGGCATACAGCAGCCCCTCATCCGTCAGCGCTAGCGTGTGGGCGTAGCCCGAGGCGATCTGGACAACAACAACAACAACAACATTTTATTTTACTGTTCCTGTTACATCAGTTAGGTACAGTGTAACAAAATGTGTAGCAATATGTAATATTATGTACTTACATTGTACTTGCAATGTACATTGTAGCATAGGGTTAGGGTTAGCGTTATTTACACAGTACATACCTAACCGTAACCCTAAGGTACAGTGTAAGTACATAATATGACATGTTAATACATGTAGATACACTAAAAGGGAAGCTTAAATAAAGTGCCATCTAACATTTACACATTTACCCATTAATTAACTGCTTCATTTATTCACCAATTCATTTCTCAGAAGTACCGCTCAGTGTTGCACTCATTCACTTGTTGCACTCAGAACACACAACAACATTCATGTTCATTCATTCGTTCATTCATTCACTCACTCGTTCATCTCAGAAGTACAACTTGAGTGCAGCCCTCATTGCCAATGCAAGATAGAGCAGAGCAGAAGTTGCACACAGACAGATGATGCGCAGATGATGGGAACATGTTGCGAATTAGATGAACAAAACATAAAAACTCCCCTTTTCCTGCCAAACAGAAGTTGGATCACATTGAGAAGTACTCATATGCAGTATAGTTCAAAAGTATATTAGAAATCTACGCTCAGTGAGAGCTGCCATCTGCAAGGACTAAAATGTCTCCTTGCTGATCTTATCTTCACACAGGCAGACACACAGGCAGACACACAGGCAGACACACAGGCAGACACACAGACCACATCTTGTGCAAGAGATGTGATGCAGAACAGAGAGAGTGAACCAGATGTGCGAGATGACAGGAGAATAATGAGCTAGTCAGCTAATAAGTGATGACTGCTGTGTATTGTCTTGATTTCTTATTGAGATCAACGCACATCACGTGTAACTATAAATAATAAACATACTGAAACACTTAGCAGCAAGTACAATAACCCGTTATGACTACACGAACACATGGTTAAAACTATCCACTGGGATCAATTAAAGCACGTTTGTTGAAATCACAGAAAGCACACATGCACACACGCACGCACTGTTACGTCCCTCTGCACCCCCACTGGCTTTGCAGTGGCAGTGCAACAGCCTTTGGGTGTTGATTGGGACTTAATCAGCTGATCAGTTACACTCGTGTCCGCACACACGCACGCACACACACGCGCACACGCGCGCACACGCACGCACACACACGCACGCACGCACACACACGCACACACGCACACACGCACACGCACACACGCACACGCACACACGCACACGCACACACACACACGCACACACACACACGCACACACGCACAAAGCAGCTAGTCTGAACAGGGTGTGAGTCTAAGTTTGTGAGGGGACAGAAAGGGAAAATCTGCGGCAGGTGTGTGGTGACGTCATCCTTACCTGCTGCACACAGAAGCCCTGCAGAGCCACCAGCCGGGAGGGCACCAACATGTTGCCATTGTTCCCCAGGCCCAGCTGCCCATTCCCATTGTAACCCCACCCGTACACCTGGAACCACACACAGTGAGTCAATAGATACAAAGTACACAGCACAAACCATTAGGATTCAAACACCCTACACTTCATCATCAGATTGATATACATCTAGACACTTTAAACACTTTACTTTCTAACCAAATTTTAAGTTCAAAAAGAACTGCTTCACCCATTAGTAAAGCCTATTCATCTTGTGGCATTTCATGTCATATGACAACATGTTACTGGTACTGGTACTAGACTGGTAAACAGATCAACAGACAAAAAGTACTTATTTGTTTAGCAACTTTTCTTTGCATCCTCTTGGGGAAAAAATGTTTTAAAACGCCACCAGTCTGGGCAACTGGTCTCATGCTTAGTCCAAATGATGAAGATGCATAACTGAACTGCAGTGTAATTTACTGCAGGTTCAACATTGGACTGGGGCATGTGGATCCACACAGGCCAAGTTACCCCTATACCAAAGCCTGAGACCAACTACTGGCCAGGTCAGAGCATGGATTAGCTTAGGTGGACAGACTCCAAGTCTGACATTTTAGATAGATAGACACACACACACACACACACACACAGACACACACACACACACACACACACACAGACACGGCAAAAAAATCTATTACAGTGATTAACTGAGAAGGCATGTCATAAACCTCTGTTCATTTTTTAAATTTATTTATTGATTTATTTTTCCTCATTTTATTTGAGCCCTCCTAAAGCTGCTCACCTCTCCGTTGTCCACCACGGCCATGGAGGAGGTCTGGCCGCAGGTGATGCTGGCCACGTGCTTGTTCTGCAGGCAGTGGGACACCTTCCGTGGTGTTGGCTGATTGGCCGTGGACCCCGAGCCCACCTGGCCGCAGTTGTTGTAGCCCCATGCATACAGCTAGGGAGGACAGCAGCAGTAGCAGTGGTCAGGCAGAGATAATGAGCAAACAGTTAGGCAAGACAAGGACAAAAGACATGGACACCCTCCAGATTGAATGAAAAAAAAAAAGTAAAGTAAGTATTCAAGCTAGTGATATAGTGGAACCTGCTATAGTATACTCTATCGAAGCGTGCAGGCCCTCTTTAGGCTTTGAGAAGTGTGTACGTACACACAGACACAGACACAGACACAGACACACACACACACACAGACACACACACACACACACACACACACTTCCTTAAGCCCCCTAGTGGGGATGAGGGTAATGAGCCACAATTCTTATGCACTGTGACACTTATTTGCATATACAATAACACCGAGTATTATAACTACCCACTTGGATTAATTAATGCACTTTTATGGAAATCACAGCACACACTTATTTGCATTTACTATTCACACACATTTATTTGCATTTACTACACCACCAAACATGAATAAGCATAATGCAACACTTAGAGCAGCAAGTACAACAACCAGTCATAAGCACACAAACACCTGCTTTAAACTATCTCCCGTGGGTCATTTATCGCAACTTTGTGAAAAACCACACAAAGCTATCCACCGGGCTTAATCAGTTCATCCAGTCATCCAGTCTTTATGGAAAGTGTAAATGCAAGCCACGATCATATGTCTTTTGGCTCTTTAAGTAACCATGTTCCCTTCTTAATCTTTGCAGTATTACATCACAACTTTGTACATGTCGTTTTATTTTATCACACATTTCCAAAATGACAGAAATCCCTTAAACTGCAATCAAGCTGACAAAATTAAGAAATGTAAAAAAAACAAACAAAAAAAAAAAACAATAATTTACATGCATAGGGTATTTAGAAATTTAGAAATAATGCTACACTACATATCCCATAACCCTCTGACAGAGCTCCTTACATTACATAAACTCTCATTTTAGTGCGTCGTCCTCTGTGGTGCGCATGAGGCCACTGTGACGTAAACTGCAAAATGTAGGTCTTTAGAGCGCATGCATTTCTCTTTTTTCTCTCTTTTTTTTTCTCTCTCTCTCTCTCGCTCTCTCTTTTTTTTGAGGGGGGAGAACAATGGCGGTGGATTAGTACAGCTGGGTCACATGCAGCCTGCTGCCCTGCTAAGCTAAGCAGCTAAAGCACCAACACTGATCCCAATCCACCGCAAGCCACTTACTTACTATGGAGCTAACCTACATTTCTCCCACCGCTTCAGACACCACTGTGGGCAGAGCAGAAGTGGGAGTGGGAGTGGGTGCTCTCCGTTCCTCAAAGTCTACAGGAAGTCAATATTTCCTTTGACAAAATCGCTGAATTTCACCTTTAACATGCGTACAGAACTTACTTTTTCAAACAATCCTGCTATTAAATAGAGAGAGATCTATAGCTGATGTTTGTGTTTTGAAAGGTATCTTTCTGATTTTTCACAGGCTTGTAACAATTTCTGTGGTTGAAAAAGCAGGGCCTGCTTTTTACGTTACACAACATTTAGCAGACGCTTTTATCCAACGCAACTTACAAAAGGAAATCAAACCCGTTATATAAAACCGACGTTTTGATGTTTATCTTTACTTTTTTTTAAAAAGGGTATCTTTCTGATTTGTCAGCAGATTGTGAGAATTTCTATATTGGCATTTCATGTGTAGGCCTATATTCCAAAGGGGCATCTTGCCTTCGATAACTTTAGAGCCTGACAGGTTCCAACAGGTAATGTAAGCCTTCAGTCAAAAAAGAACTCGTACAATTATGCCGATACGCTGGCATTTCAACCACAGAGCAAAGCTGCAAAGTCAGTGCAGTATTGTTTCATAGAGTGCAAAGAGCCTCCGGCACCTCATACAAGCACTGCAATTGCGGTGTGGCTTGTGTGTCTGCAAAATTTGTTAACATGAGGTTTCATGCTTATCTGAAAAGACCAACCCAGAGCCACTGAAGCTCCAAGACAACTGAGGCTGCAAGATCAATGCCAGAGCAACAACAAGGATTAAGTCACACGTACTGCAGGAACTCACAAGTCTGTGTGGCTTTCCCCACTCATGACACTTTTTGCCGAAGCACACCGGCACTAATCTCTACTGGCTTGTGCGCACCGAAAAGCTGCCAGAGAGATAAAAATAACACCGGAGTGAAAGCCCACCAGAGAACCCAAAGCCAAACGGCGTCGCCAAAACCAGATGGCAGCTGACAAATCCCCCGTATGTGGTGGCTACTTTAGTTCAACGGCACCCGGCATAATGAGTTTTAGGCTCCTGGGAGCTTGTGAAGGCAGGATGTGTTTCAGCATGACAGTGACAGTGAGGTGCATGATTGTGTCTGTGATGATCTGGTGCTGGTGGAGATGATAATGATGGTGATATGATATGGGTATGATCTAACCAGACCACAACTACCACCCTACTACTGACTACAGCTAGTGACACCGTTTTTGGAAGCCTGCAAACCTTTAGCAATGGTTGTATAGCCTAAGTGTTTGAGCTCGTATTTATTAATGATCATATTTAACAGGAAGTGACCCGTTTCATATGCATCAACAAAATACACTCAGAAACTCAGAAACACACACACACACACACACACACACACACACACACAGGCACACACACAGAGAGCCCTCACCTCCCCTTCGGTTGTAACCACCATGGAGTGGTGCGAGCCGCAGGCAACCTCGCGGATGCGTTTGCTCTGCAGGTTGGGCGTCACCAGCATTGGTGCCACACCCTGATTGGTTGTGCCGTTGCCCAACTGGCTGTACCCGTTGTGGCCCCAGGCAAACAGCTCCCCGTCTGAGGTAAGACACAAACACAAGAGACAGATGGTGAATTTAAAAGGCTGAATTTAAAACAGGTTGTGAGTTACGTTGTTTAGTTCCTTAGACAGTGCACGAATAAACATATCTAGTGCACTACATAGCAAACAAGTGAACACGTAGGACACTGGGCCAAGAATCACACACGGTAACATGTGCAGCCCAATAGGTGACACTTGTGCAACCATATATATGCAATCCATAGTGAAGACCAGGAGTGTTATAATACAAGAGTGGTGAGACACGAGAGAAGACATTCATTAGAATGTGATGAGGTGATGGGTAGACAGCAGTGGGACAGTGGGAAATCTGGCTTTAAAACATGAAACATGCTTTATTAAAATTAAGTGAAAAAGAATTGCATAGATATAGGTAGAAAATTCTTCCTTAATAAAAAAAACCCCACCTATTTCTAATTAGCTTAGTTCTTCAGCCAGGTAGGTGAGCAATTAGTGAAATCAATTAGTGAAATCTCCCGTATTATAAACTCTGGTAGCACCAATAAAAGGAAAAAAACCTCTACTCTTTGAAGCCGGGGTTGCCCACCCCTGTTGGGCAGGTTAACCAGGTGCATGGCATTGTTCCAACAGTATTAACCCTAACTGATCTCCTCTCCCCTGCATACTTGGACACTGGGACATGGAACCACCAGCTGGTCAAAAGGTCAAGCATAAGGCCACAGCTTAGAGGCACGGTCCTCAGACCGCAGGCTGGGCCGAGAGCCAGGTGAAGCTGGAGGAGTGGAGGGGTGGGAGGAGAGGGGAGAGGAGCAGGAGAGGAGCAGGAGAGGAGCAGGAGAGGAGCAGGAGAGGAGAGGAGAGGAGAGGAGGACTTACAGCTAGAGCAGTGGTTCTCAGAGTGTCGTCTGTGGACCATGGCTGGTCCACAAGAACTCCCAAGTGGTCCGCAACCAGATGTGTGAAAATATTATGTAGTGTAGTCCGTGGACCACTGTTGGTCTGCAAGAAATCCCAGGTGGTCCACGAGCAGATGTGCCAAAATATTGTCATGTTTCTTAAGCATGAAACTATGCTATGTGCAGTGTGCTTAAATGGCATTTATATAATCTTTATGCAGTTCCCCAATTAGGGCTGTGATTCTGCACCAATTCATGCATTTAGATAGCCATGTTAGTCTCAGTTGGAGGTGGGCAATAGGGTCAAGTGTTTTCTTAAGGTTTTTTTTGTTTTTTTTGGGAACTTTGATAAACACTGACATTGAAGTTAAGGTAGTTTAACTGCACCACTGGCTACCAACTGCTCCAGGTGCTCACCTGTGTCTGTCATACATCTTCACTTCACTGATATGTTGCAAGGAGACAAATTTGGTCAGCGGATTCCCTCTATTGACATTAAAAAAAACAAAACAATTCCACTCTCACTTACCTTCTGTGGCCAATAAGACGTGGGGGCCGCTGCCGTAGCTCAGGCTGGCCACCTTCTTCCCGGTCAGGCAGTCCAGCTTCTTGGGCACAATGGTGCTCACGCTGTCCCCTGTGCCCAGGCAGTTACTGCAGTTCAGGCCCAGCACAAACACCTGTGCCACACACCAGGGGAACAACCAGTCATGGCGTTAGCCTTAACACTGTCATGACAAACATGATGTGACATACTGTAGGTCACAATAAGAAAAAAATATCATTATATGCTCAGTTAATTTATCAATATTTAAGTAATACATGTTCATGTTGTGAAATTTAAAATATAATCAAAACATGTTGTACTCATGTAACATTGATAGAATTACTGTTATTATGTAACTTTTCAGATCTTTGTGACTAGAGCAATTCAGGAAAAAAGTGCACTCTTGGTGCACTTCAATGTTCATTTTGCACTACTTCAACCTCACTAGGATGTGAAAATGCTTTGTTTGGTTTTTGGATGAAGTCAGTGTGATGTGGAAATTGTAGTTTTTCTTTGTTATTTCAATTTAGGTACTACACGGCGCAGAACAGCCTATCTGTAACTGACTGAGCCCAAAACACCTTAGTAGACAGATACAACTCTGACTCAGGCTGTTACTTTCACATCCAGCTACGATTTGCAGCAGCAGGGAGAAGTAGGTTAAACCTTTGTGTGCAAGCTCTTTCTGGCTAAGAGGCAGAGTAAAAGGCCAGGGTGTGAGGCCCGACAATAAAACTGGAGTGGTGAAACTCCAAAGCAAAGTAACACAAAACCTTAGCCTAACCGGTCTCCCAATGTTTGTGTTCAGGCACTGTTTAACTTGTTTAACACACAAAAACCCCCACAAATGAAAAACACAAGAGAGACATCAAAGTAACATGGAGACGACAGACCTCGTCGTCATGGGTGACGTAGATGGCTTCGTTGGCCGAGGTGCCGAAGACGCAGGCCTGCCGGATGGTGGTGAGCTCCTGAGCGGACATCAGCGAGAAGAGCGGCCATTTGCTGACGTCCACCATGACGGGGCTCTTCTGGATCTGTCGTGTTGGAGAGGGGGACGCACCAGAGGGGGATGCACCCAACGGCTCCGCCGGGGTAGCCACGGGTACGAGCACGGGTGCGAGTGCCGACGGGCTTAGGATGGGGGTGCCACTGCAATTGCTGCTCCCACTGCTGACACTGGACACGGAAAAACAACAGTCCCCCAGCCCCAACACAAGCCCAGCAACAATACAAACAAGACACACACACACACACATAGACATGCACAAACCATTGGTCATGGGCTGACAAATGGAGCCTCTGGCCAGAAAGCTCTGCATGACAGCATAAAAATACAGGGCTCTGCTTGAAGCATCTCTGTATATTTAGGCTACTTCATAACCCTGTACAATTTACTTCAGCCATATCATACACCAGGGACATTTCACAAGTCATACCTTTAAATTATATATAAAAAACAAACTGGCATCAGTCATAAGTAATACAAATTGAAAAAATATGTAAACTAAAGATCTCAAATAATCCAAATTAGGATTTTTAGCGACTGGGCATTTATTTTGCCCTACTTCCTCCCTGTCTAATTCAGCCAAATGATTGAAATGGATGCTAGGAGCTACAAAATAAAATTGTTAAGAAGCACTAGCTGAAAGAATAAAGACAAAAAAACGTGGCCAGATGATTGGAATGAAAGCCAGAGCGGCTCATAGCACATTGACAGAGGCATGTGCTGACCTGTCGCTCCAGAAAGCTCTCAAAACATTATTGTGGTGGTCAGACTGGGGCAGACGCCATCAATTGTGCATGTATCCCATACCGCAATTAGCTGTTCGTGGTATTATCTTTACAGCTGTCGCTATCTGAATCTCGATTGACGAACTGACATTTTATTTGCCAGAAAGTTGGACTATTAGATTTGACCATGCCTTGTTTCCGCTAATGTTGCATTATAGAGATGCATGTGTAAAGAAAAACAAATCAAAGTGCTTTGTTCGTGTTAGATGTTTGCCAACACTGTAGCCAAATTACAAAAGCTTGTAAACTTGTCAGCCACCTACAATGCACAATGACACAGGTATAAACCACTACAGAACACATCTAGCTCGTTACTGCGAGCATTACTGCTACCTAGATAGCTAGGTGGCTAGATGGGCTTACTAGGGAATCTCAGCGCGCTAGCTAATATGTCACTAACTTATATCTGCTTGCATCTCGATGTAAGTTAGCAAGCTAGCTAGCAAAAGTCAACGTCACAGCTAATGTTAACATTACTGACCTAGAGCACCGCTCCATCATGACAAGGGGAGGACTGAGAGAAAAAGAAACAGTTAGCAGTTTTGCAGAAGGTATGGGCATATTAACCTACCCTTATTATAGTTGCCAGTGAGCTGAATTACCGATGTGGAGTTCCCGTTTGTGGAAGGATTGAAGCTATCTGCAGCGTCCCAAACAACTAGACAGTTGCAGCTTTGTTTATGCTTTTACCTATGTAAGGCTGACGACTACGGGATGCGAATGAGGCCAAAACTTCTCGCGGTATTGTGTTTACACCTTAAATACGTACCACGTGTTACTGCTTGAACAGGTGTTGTATAGGCCTACTGATATCACTACAGTCATCGGTCGATTCAGTCATTGGCATTACAACGAATTTCAGGTGTTAGTACGTATTTCGTAACTTGTTAATGCGGGTTCTCATTTTTGGTTTTGCTTTCTTCCTGGGAAAGCTTTGGGTATTATGGCTCTGTATCGCCATCTAGTGTAGGCATTGATTGCTTACACTATGTACCAAACGGATCCATGTGAATTAGTAGCCTAAATGGTTATTTTATGTTAAACGCCCTGCATATTTACATATTTATTAACAGTGACTTTTCCTTTACTTAATTTTCCTCCTCCAAATATCTTTTTGTGTATCTATAAAATAGCCTAGCTCAATACTGTTATGATATTACAGAATATGTTCAAGCAGTCAGCAAGACTAGCCTCTTTGTAACTGGTCAAGTCTGTAATACCATAATACCATAAAACTGGTAATACCATAAAATCAAATAATAGCACCTGGAATGTCTTAATATAAAGCATGCGTGCAACATTTGCCCTACACCAACGAGTATGTCTGTCCCAGAGATAGTTTACACAATGTTTTCCATATACATTTCTTCTTTGAAGGTAAATTTTAATAACTTTCAAACTACGCTGACACCAAGTAATTTGAAGTGTGCACAGGGCTTGTTTCTAAGCAATGGCTTTCAGGTGTGCAGTGCTGTGTAGCTCTTGTGTCTTCCATAGGCCATTATACAGTGCAAATATGTGAACATACAGAATGCAATAGTGAACACATAGAATGCATTTGTATAGAAATCAATCCATGGCCTTGAAGGATATAACTGCTAAAATATGATGTTCTAAGAGGAATTATTATTCACCAGTTCTGTTTGCTGCCCTGGTTGGTCTCTGCTTGGCCTAAGTGCAAGGTAAACTGGAATAAAGTATTATTAGTCACTCTTACTTATCACATCTTCCTGTTTATCCTGCAGAACCATCATGCAGGATCTCTCTATCCTAGTGGTACATCCTTCTCCAGGATACAGGCACACCAGGCTATTGTACGGTTGAAAATTGTGTAGGTTATAGGCCAAGGCCTCTACAGCCACCAGATCTCAGCACACTTGAATATACCCCCACAAGACCAGTGTATCTCAACTGGTGGGTCATGACCCAAAGGAAAGTTGCAGTCCGCCTCAAACATCTCTGGGAACAATGTGTCTCCTTTGGACCACTGTGGAGTAAATGATTCGTTGCTCCATTTGGTTTGCTTACTTTCTTTTGCCCACCTACAATAGCTCACTAGATTTTAACCGAGAGTGAAGACACACAACCATGTTATGTGGTAAAGACAAACTGATGTCACTACCAAGAGTTTGGGTAAAGAAATAGAACATTACCCGAATATATGCCTAACAGGTGAGATACCAACAATTAATGGACATTAATTCTTCACCTGTCGTAATAGAGCTTCATCCTACATGTGCAAAAATGTAGTTGGGCTGATGAGCAGATCACAGGCACAACAAATGGTTGTTTTTAGACACTCAAATCGGCAGTCTATACCAACTCACAATAACTTTCACTCACCCAACAAGGACTGCAATCATCATCCAGTTGATTTAAGTCCATCTACGCCAGTTGATATACATAGGCAAACTAAAGCGACTCAGCAGACTTATTTTGTGTCTCTGTGCTGCATGTACATGTACATTTTGTTCCACTTCCACCCCTCTGTATTGGACAGTTGGTTGGGTAAGGTCATGTTTGTGTTTTGTTCACTGGGTCAGTCTTGTGATACAAGTTAATATTTAAGCAGCACTTAATTTTAAAAGGAAAGGGACTACTATTTTTAATTAACTTGGAGTTTATTAAACTATAAACTCAAAGTCAGAAGCATTTCGTTATAGTTACCCTAAATCAATTTCTTGTAGTACTAATCAGACTTGGCAATTGAGCCTGTTTATATTTCTTGCAGTAGTAATCCGACTTGACAATTGAGCCTATTTATAGGGTCCTGTAAAATGACTATCAAAAATCCAGAAGAATGTGTCCCACAAACCTCTTCAAAATGTAACACTCCTGTGCCAGGAATGTGGAAGGACGGGTTTTCAGGTCACATGACGGCTAAGGGGTAGAAGAAAAAAGACAACCCATAGAGTTTCACTTCTGTGTGTGTGTGTGTGAATAGTGTAGCCCTGTGAAACCGCCTTTCCGCTGCTTTGCATGGTGTTTGAAAAACAAACAGCCACGTTAGGTTATGAGTGTATGACTACTCAGCTCTCTTGTAAATGCAAAGGAGAGGCAGGAGGTAGCTTGTAACTTTTCTGTGCGTCAGAGGTCATAGCTTCTTCCCGTCAGGAGAGGAATCCATTCTTCCGTCCACAAAAAGAAAAAGAACTCGTCATGGGCGCACACTTCACAAAGAGCCAAAAGCCAGCCCAGGTGCTTCTCATGGGCCTGGACATGGCGGGAAAGTCTACCCTGCTGTTCCGTCTTCAGCAGGGTGTCACCATGGAGACCTGTCCCACGGTCGGCTTCAACGTGGGGACGCTGGAGCTGGACAAAAAAACCTCCCTGACAGTGTGGGATGTTGGGGGACAGCGCACCATGCGACCGAACTGGAAGTACTACCTTGAGGGATGCAAGGCTCTGGTGTTCGTGGTGGACAGCACTGACCGAGCGCGCATGGCAGAGGCCCAGAAAGCCCTCAAGAAGGTTCTGGGCGACGAGAACATGAAAGGAGTGCCTCTCATGGTTCTGGCCAACAAGAAAGACCTGCCCAACTCCATGACCATCCGAGAGGTGTCCAACCAGCTGGACCTGAAGAGCTACACGGACCGGACCTGGGAGATCCAGGGCTGCAGCGCCCTGCAGGGTCTTGGGCTGCAACAGGCCTTTCTCTCAGTGGCCAAACTCATCAGGAAAAACTAAAGCTGTGTACCGGAATACCTGAATCAAGCAGGGAAGACCAGCTGATCGGGTTAAGGTTGTTGTCGAGCCGGCCATGCCTCTTAAACCTCAAGGTGAGTGCCATTGTCCCCATCAGACTGAGAAACTACAGGGGAAAAACAAGGTTGGAGAGATCATTTGTATACCTCTACTAATGACTACCTGTTGTGATTTACCCTTTTTCAATGTGCTGCCTGTTAAGTGGATGAAATGACCACCTTTCGTGACTGAAATGAAATGTGAAATGAAATGTGATGCCACCACCTCACTGAAATTCACTGATGTTACAGGTGTGCCTCACTTGCAAGTCATGATGGAAATATTCATCAACAGTTGAACAAAAAAAAAGCTTAAAACTTTTGTGTTGAAAAAATATTTATTAAAACACTACAATCCTTTGTATTTGTCAATGTGATAAAAGTGAATAAACAATTCACAATACACAACTAGAATGGTGCTGGCATGTGTTACAAGGAAAAATGTGTGTGTGTGTGTGTGTGTTTACGTATGTTTTGTTTCACATTCTTTCAGAGAGATGCATGATTGTTGAAATAACCTAGCATTGTTTTGGCAACGTTATTGCCAGCAGTATTGCAGTCATTCCTGTTAGTCATTAGCATTACCGTGAACAAGGACCTTAACAGTAATGCTGTAATATGCGAATCACGCCCAACACTTGGCACTTACATACCCCAACAATGTTGGGTTTCATGGTTTCATGTTCAAAATGAGGAAAATGTAATAGGACTCACATGGTTACATTTTCATACAGGTCTAGCTTACACTTTTCTTTTTAAAGTTCCGTTTTTACAGTTCCTTTTGTGGCAATGACAATGACAATAGAAGACTTGAATATTTTACAGTATTTAAATGAAACACTCTAGATACCAAATCTAACCGTAATCCTATGGTACAGTTTAAGTTAGAGCTGAGCGACATGGCAAAAAAAACGTAGCAATATAATTTCCCTCAACTAAAAAAAAAAAAAAAAGAATGGCGCAGGGAAAGCTAGACTCTCATTTGCAGTTGCGCCATGTCTGCCATGTGAATAATTGAATTTCATCACAATCATGATTTGTGAACGATTAATCGCCCAGGCATGGCGCAAGTACATCATTCTACATATTGCTACAACCTTCGTGTAACCGAGATTTATGTCTAATGGTGATTAAACCTACAAGCATTTCTGCTCAACACATTTGTTGGTCTGGGAACAATAAATGAATGTGGTTGACTGAAGCGGTCATCTCTTCTTCCTGGAGTCACCTGTTTGGAGGTGATGGGCAGTCTTGAGTGCGTGCCATGACTGCCACAGCAGGAGGCCTGGCACCACTACCCACACCCCATTGAAGAACACCAGGTACACCCACAGGTAGAGCCAGCTACTGGTGTTCAAGCTGGGGCTTCCCATTAACCAGTCTGGACAAAAGGTCATCCAACCCCCATACAGCTCACACACACACAGGGTGATTTGGATGAAATGCCTGTTTGTCAGGGATACAACAAACAGAGGTTTTGAGAGACTGTTTATTATTCAGGATTCAAAGTAAAAACCTAATTTTGATCATACAGCATAGACCACTAACACTCAGCATAGATTGCAGCTTTTCTCTGACTGGGGGGAGTAATAAGACTTTCGCTGGCAAGTAGGCCTAGACGTGAACTGGGAATCAGATATTACCCTACAAACGTCAGACACAGAACTGGTGCGGACATACAATCACACTTAGAGGGAGTCAACTGATACTAAGAGCGTTGACTTTACAAGCACCCAAATGAATGTGGTGCGGGACTGCTTACCGGTAGTGTTTATCCTTCACAATAGCGTAAACCAACAGCAGAGCCAGAAAGCCGTCCAGTACCACCGTCAGCAGCTCCAAAGCCACAATGGTGGGGTCTGAATGCAGCCAGCGGGAATCGGCTTTCCCATATTCTTTCCCTTTAGCAACGATAGAAACAATTTTTTATCACTGAAACGCATAATCTGCAGCACAAGGACAGACTCGTATTTTCTCAACTTACTCAGTTGCAAAAAATATTATTGTCCCATTGGCTTGTTTCGGTTAAAACATATGATCCCCAGAATCATTCAGTTCCAAAAATATCCACTAGATGTCCGTATAGGAAAGCTTAATATGACTCTTTTCACAGTAGTAGCTGGTGATGAGTTGCATTAACCCACAGTTGCCGCAACGTCTACTGTTATGTAACTGCACTGTCTGCTAGCGTGTGGTGGCCTACTCACACAATTCTGCAACGACGTTGTCTGAAGTAGCCACGGTTCCAATGAGGGACATGTACACGAATGGTCCCTCCTGAGTGATGCAAACCATTTTAATGGCAACAATACAATGCTGTAATAACATGTATCAATATGCGGTGAACTTACCAATGTGATGTGGACAATTGCGTCGTAGAACAACCACACAAGAACCCATTGGTCAGTGGTCGAACATTTTTTGCCCCACAGGCGAGCAAAACAGTATCCTACAATAAATTGGCCAGCGCATGCCAAGAGAGAATATACCGTGACTTGTGTAAAGAGCGCAGGGGAATCTACTTGTTCCGGTTCAGTCATTATGGCATTTATGCAGATGCACTTGGAAACGGCAGAAAAACTTTTTGTTCAAGGACTTCACTGTTTCACAGCGATGGCCTTACCTTTTTCAGTCGTGCCTGCTAACAGCGATTGGATATCAGCAAAATCACTCCACTTCTGGTCCCGCCCATGAGTACACGTGTCCAATCCAAAGAGCAAAAGCTATGTTCAATATTTGGCGCCAAAGAGTTTTGACACAATATTTCGTCACACCACCATGGCCTATTTCGGCTTGTACAGAGTCGCTCAAAATAGAAAACCAGCTGCAACTTCAGATTCCACGCCTAGATATGAGCTGAGGTTCGACCATGTATATTAGGTTAAACTTCACATCACTGTCTCTCATCAGCAGATTAATAGCAAAACAGAAATCGTAGAGAAAATGAACCTTTACCTGGTAAGCTTATGTTTCTAACAAACTTTCACTGTACCTTAACTAGGGCAATGCCTCCAAACTAATGGTTGACCTACCTTCAGTGTCCAACATCTTCTCACCTTCAGAAAACAGACACAGATCCCTGGTAAACTGGCAAAAGGCCCCTAATAGGGCTTATTGGTATAACACATGGTGCATTTGTGTTGACTTGTTCGAAGACAGAGTTCGTTCTGTTGTTGTAAATGTAACCATCGATGACAGTAGGGCAGGACATATTACAAATAAATACTAAATGTCTGACACCCAGTGTGTAAATACCATCTTACCTGTGGGTCTCACTCAAACAGTTTTACAGTAAATTGTGATAGTTCTAAACAAGACAGTTACCATTCACTCTCTAACACACAGGAAATTTGAAGAGATTCAGACAAAGACGTCTGAAAGGGAGAAACACAAAACACATCTGGGAAAAGGGGTCTGAAACAGTAAAGGAATCTTAAGTTGGGTAAGGAAAATTGCAGAGATAAAGAAAGAAAAGACTGAGAAGAGAGACACAGAGAACTCAACAACAAGAGGAGAGAGAGGGGGGGAACAGAAAGAGTGTAATATTAAAATGGCAATCAGAGGAGAACGGTCCAAAGCCGATGGCTAACAGCAAGTTTATTTTGGTTAGGATCATCGATACAGAGTACGTCCTGAGGGGGTGGGGGGAGTGGAAGGGGATGGATGGTTACCATGGAGACCTTGATGCTGGCAAAGATGGCAGTGATGCTAATGAGAAGGGAGGATGGTAAGTGGGGATGAACGTGTGTGTAAAAGATGTTTAATGAGTGATGGTTGGCGTGGCAATGTGCAGGAGATTATGGGGTGGTGGTGGGGTGGAATAGAGGGAGGGGGGGGTCAAATACAAGTCAGCCAATAGAATGAGAATAGAGTAAAACTCCATAGCACATAGCAAAGTCTAGAAGAGTAGCTGTGAGCAGCCCCCCCCCCACACACACGCACACTCAATCGCCAAGGAGACGCCCACACACCCTTACAGGGTCTCGAAGCACTGCTTAGCTCAACTGGTCAAACTTAGAGACATCTTGGTTAAGTCGTTGCTCAGAAATGAAAAACAAAAGGCACAATGAATTTCAACTCATTCTTTTCTTTAATATGCACAAGAGTTGAAAAGAGACAATGAGCCACCTTAAAGAGAAATTGATTCTAAAATTTATAAAAAGATATAAACAATCAGAGGCCAAAATGCTATCTGTCGCTTTTTCATATTTGTTTTTTTTTTCCTCTTAAGCAAGTAAAATCTTGCAACAAGCATAAGCTTGTATCCGTTTCTGATACAAGACAAAAAAGAAAAATTCTTACCTTTAAAGTGGCTCTTTTTCTATGTGTCTAGATATTTGTCAGGAAGGTACACCTGCTAGGAGTTTTTTTTTTGTTCATCAATTAGAAATGGCTATTCCAAGAAGCTCTGGCTGTTGCTTCAGCTCTCTCCTTCAGTAGTTCACAGCCAAAACACTTACTACATTAGTCCAAATGTATATTTATATATTTATATATAGATCGTTTGTTTTTGTTTTTTTCAAATCCCTTTACAAAGTGAATGCACAGGGAAAACAAAGAAAAAAAAATGTCCAGTCACAAACAGTGAGAAAGCCCATGTCCAAAGGATGGCGTTCTGTCATCACAAATACGCATGTTACACCAGAGCAGAGGTCCTGGCGGTTTTGCAGACATCAGTAATACAAGGTTAGCGCCTGCAAGTGTCCCAACCAAAAAACTAAAAACAAAAAAACAAAACAAAAACAAAAAAAACAAAAAACAAAAAGACTAGTAGATGCAGCAGCAGCTTCATAAAAGACCTTACAAGAGCAGAAAGTTGGATAGTTATGTTTTTTTTTTTTTTTGTTTTTTTTATGATTTTCTTTGTTTTTGTTTTGTACAATTAGGTTTGTAGCAAATAAAATGTTAAGAGTCGGAAAATTTTTAAAAAGCAAAAGAAACAGAGTGGAACCCTGCCGTCTGGAATGGGTTCCTTCCACAGCGCAGTGACGCATACTGCAGTTCCACCGCCACTAGAGGGGGTGTGTGAGGGGGAGGGGGGGGGTGGAGGGGGGTAACTGCAGGGCGTATGGGTATGGAGAGGGGGTCCAGGGCTGGTGGAGACAGAGAGGGGTGGGGAGAGACAGCAGTCACAGTTGCCACTCCAGACTACAAACGACCTAAAATGTTTAAGAAAATGTAATACAACTAAAAGAAAAAAATTATTAAATAAAAGTATTCCAACTGCTGCAGCGAACCCTTTGTGTTTAAGTCATTCTTTCGCTCTTTTGCCCTTGAAACGAACAGCAGGGTGGTTGAGCTTCCTTTAAAGCGAAGAATAACAAAAAATAAAATCAAAAAACAGCTGAAAGTGGTGTGTGTGTCTGAGAGGAAGGATCAGTCTTCAGCTGAGGGGCTGTTTCAGTGCAGGTCCAGACATTGGAGGGTGGCGGTAAGGATTGGGGGGGGGGTCAGGTGCTTCAGCACACTTAGCAGTGATGGGGCAGAGCAGGAGGTTGGTGTGACGGAGGGTGGGGGGCATTAATGGGTGTGGAGGGGGCGTCCCTGACCCCAGAAGCAGATATAGGGGGTTGCCAGCTACCCCTGGACCACCACCAGGCGTGATCTCACAGAGTTCACATCCATCCTGTGCAAGTCGGGTTTGTGTAGGTTTCTGTTTTTGGGCTGAAATCAGGACATAAAATTGAAATAAAATTGTCCTTTTAAGTACTTTTTCCTTACATTATTTTCTTCATGAACGGAACATCCACTATTTCTTTTTTCATGATGGCTCCATCAGATTTGGACCAAAAAACAAAAAACAAAAACAAAAAAAGGAGGACAGATGCGGAGAGCTTCAGTAAACAGATCCTGCACCCCCAGCCTGGGCATAAAGCTCCAAAGGAATTCTGGGAAGTGTAGGCCCAGATCTGTTCACCACTCTAGGGTTTTGAGGTGATGGTGGGGGAGGAAAGAAGGGGTCCTGGTACACCATGCGCTGAGCTTTCATGGGTTTGGGTGGGGGTGCAGGACTTCAAGGAGGGTGACTGCCTGACAAAAAAAGCCCTGCCATCTTCGATGCGAGGATTTCACAAGAGTCCATCCTTCAAGAACAAGGTCTGGTTTGTTCACAAGTTTCTGTTCTATACGTGTCTGCTATCTTTGTGTTTCTGTGTTTATGTAACTGTGTGTGTCTCCTTTCATGCACACTGGCTGTGTTACTGACTTCAGTCTACTTGAACAAGTGTGTGTGTGTGTGTGTGTGTGTGTGTGAGAGCGAGAGTAAGACAGAGAACAGTAAGGAAAAAAGAAAAAAAAGGAAAAAAAAAAAGAGAGAGCAACTTTTTGGCAACTGCAATGAGAGAGGAGGCGGGTGGTGATCATTGTAAGTCTGGTTGGTTTTCCATGTTTTTGCTTTGCGTTCATACGTTCATTCGTTCAGAAGCATCAGAGAAGGTGGGTGAAGAGGCTATACCTTCAGTGCGCGTGTTTGCCTGTCTGTCTGCGTGTAAGTATGTGTGTGTGTGTGCCTGTGTGTGTGTGTTTATCTGCGAGTCCAGTAGATCTGGTGCGTTGGCGCGATGTCTTGAGGGGGTGGGGCCGAAGTGAGGAGCAGGCCACGCCCACGTCACGTACACACGTGCTCACCTAGAACTTGAACTCCTTGGTCTGCAGGTTGGAGGCGGGGTCAAAGTTGAAGGTTCCTCCCTGAGTAGCCTCAGGGATGAGGTTCGGGTCTTCATCGATCTGGATCAACAGGCAGGAGCATGGGTTAGAGGATGAAAAAAAAAACAGACCTACCTTCGTATAATGCTCCATCTATCCATCTTATTTTGCATTGAGCACACTAAAGACTGTCTTAATGATTCTGAGGAACACAGATTTTGATTCTGATGAGCACAGGGTTCCCGCTCCTTTAAACTAACAACGCAAAAACTTTTCCATGGCTCTGAGGACCACTGTGAGAACCTCTGAACATAACTCTAACCTAGCAGGCGGAGTCTGGTTACTGACTAAAAATAAAAAACACCTTTTCAATTTATTTTCTAATAGTTAGGCTATGTTTATGTAGGTGGAAACGGTCAAGCTGCTAAAATTTGTGCAAGGAAACATCAGTTCTGTTCCATATGCACAGAAATAATCCATTTCATGACTTCTAACACCTAAAATGCACTTGTGACTAGTCTCCAAGATTTTCGTGATCAATGAAGCACTGTGAACAGAGTCAGGCTTTTGCCAAGGATGCACTGCAGAGCTACTCACGTCATCTCCTGAGAAGTACTGATCGATGATCTCAAACGCCAGCTTGTAGATGTCCTCGTTTTCATGCTGCTGGAGAAGTTCAATCTTCTCCAGACCTGAGTCACAGACAACAGGAAGAATTAGAAAAAAAAAATGGTCAGGAAATTCTCAAAACAGAAAGATTTTTTATATTTTTTTTAGCTTCAACTGAGATCTCAATGTGCGCTCTGAATGCACTGGACTGAAACACTGAACAATCGGAATTTCAAAAAGGCATAAGTGTGTGCTCAGAACGGCAGCTTATAAAAAGACCCTGAAAAGGTGCTATGTGCATGATTTTTAGGTTAAAACATCCCCAAATGATCTGTACACATAAAAAGAATGAGTAGAAGTAAATGTAGTCATATCACAAAAATTATGAATATGTATTGGGTTTCTGAGATATGTATGGGTATGTGTGGGCATGCTGGTGGCTTCACTGCCCTTACCTCCACACTCCTCGATGATCTCTGCGATGGTGCTGGCCTCGTCTCCCGCCATGATGAGGATGTTCTTGAGGCCGTCCAGTACCACCTGCACCACCTGAGAGTCCTTCACCGACAGCAGGTTACAGAAGGGCGGGATCACATTCTGCTGGACGAGGTACTCCACCTGTCAATCACAGCACACAAAACCCAAATCGCCCAATCAGATTAAAGCCATTGAATCAAAACACAATGTTGTTTAAAAAAAGCTGATGTAAGGATCCTGCATTACTTGACTTAGCACAGTAAAGCCAGGTGGTATAGTGCTTTGTATCAATAGTTAATAATGCAACTCAAACAGCTTATACTTTAGTAAAGACATTAATGTCATCTTTGTAACCTATATTGGTTTAACCATTTAAATCTTCAGCTAAGCATCAACTGGGAGGTCATTTGCGGAGCCCTGGGAGGCATCTAAAACAGACACTGATACTTAATGGCACCTTCGTAACTGAAAAACTAGTCACGGAGCACTGGGGGCAGTCCTTCCTGTGTCTGCTTCAAACAGTGGGGCACTGTGCTTCTGCACTCTCAGAAAAGAAGGTACCGAGTTGTACTTTTACTTGTCGTGCCGGGAGTACCCCCTCAAAGGCACATAATTGTACCTTTTAACCACTGTTAAAATCTGTTAAAAACAGATTTGTAGCCCTATACTCTTGAGAAATAATGGGTACAGTAGGCGTACAAATCTTTATCTTAAGGTACAATCAGCATTAATGTACCCCCAAAGGCTAATATTTGGATCTTAAGGTGCAAAATAGTTGTAAAACAGAGGATAAAAGCTACAAGTATGTGCCTTTCAGGGTACAATTCTGTACCTCCTTTTCTGAGAGTGTGCCTGCCCATACCCACAGATGACTGGGTGGCATTGCCCTCGGCGTTGTAACAGCACATGGAGAATGGCATTCAGTCACTTCAGAAAGGGTCTGTGCCACTGACGTGGAGGCCCTTAAAATAACTACCGTCAGTGTCGCCCAGCAGGCTGCATTGTGCATTGTCTTAGCAGCGCAAGGCCTTTCCAGACAATTCGATTTCAGGAACTACAGGTTAAAAACAGGTGGGCTTCTCAAGGTATCATTTACCACCACTGGCCAATGATGTAGGTTAAGGGAGAGAAAGTGTGACAGCAAAACTGTGTGTGTGTGTGTGTGTGTGTGTGTGTGTGTGTGTGTGTGTGTGTGTGTGTGTGTGTATGTGTGTGTGTGTATGTGTGTGTATGTGTGTGAGAGAGGAAAAAAAAGCATTCCCATCCCCCACCTGGTCCTTTCGGCCACTTATTGTCAGGTTGCTGATAGCCCAGGCAGCTTCTTTTTGTGTGCCAAAGTCGCCCTGTTCAAAAGACACACAAACACACACACACAAAATGAGCACACATCTTAGTAAGACACACACAATATAAGCACACATCTCACAAGCACAGCATCCACCTTCTGTCCATCAGGCACAAACACACACACAGGATTTGTGAGAGAAAGCGACCGTGACCCAACAGCATGAGCAGTGGACATAAGTGGTTGGCTCACAGCACAATGGGTTGTAAAAAAAATTAAAAAGGTATTTTTCTTTTCTGGTCACTGGCATGGCAACTAACTAACTCACTACCTCACTCTCATGGCTCAGATGGCACTTATTGAAGCCACAAGGTAGGACTGAGGCAAGAAGGATGCTGAGAATGGGATGGCACGCACAGAGCAGGTGCAGAGGTGAGAGGAACAGGTGTGAGCGCTTGGCAGAGGAGGTGGCGCAGGTAGAGAGAGCTCCGCAGGCAGGATGGGCAGTGTTAGGCCACCATCACCACCGCCAGTTGGAAGTGTTAACATTGTTTAATTCACAGTTCGGCTGGACAGGCAACTCCACTCAACTGCTGAAGCACTTTGAGCTACAGGCTTTGTATGAAATGTGATGTACAAGCAAAGATTATTATTATAACTGTGATTATTACTACTACTACGTTTACAGAATGGAATATAACTTAATTAATCCGTTCGGGAGGTTCCTTCAGCGAAATCGGGACATCATATGCTGATTACGTGTTGCTCGCAGATGTCAATTCAGTGAGTAACAATTTGACAATTTGAGTAACAAGTGTTTAAAAATAAATAAAATCAAATTCAAGCAGTCTCGAAGTGAAATAGAACATGACAAACAAAGTGACCTCTAGCACTAAATCACACAAAGTCATGATTTCCCAACTTTTTAACATTTAGCCCTAATTTGGGCAGGGTTAGTCAAATAGGACAGAAAAGACGCACTGGCATCAGGGTATCATCTCAGGTCAAACTCAACCCCCCCCCCCCCCCCCCCACCACCACCACCACCAATCCAGCAGGAGGACCGAGAGTGTCTCACCTTGGCCAGCTGGTGAATGATCATGGGGATGAGGCCGGCGTCGATCACAGCCTGCACCTGCTGCTGGTTGCCGGCGGTGATGTTGGAGAGGAACCACACTGCCTCCTGCAGACCACAAACACAAGCGAATCACTCAGAGAGTTTCTCATTTACACAGCAGCACCATGATCCTGCATTGGTTTAGGTGAGGAAAATATATTTTACACACACACACACACACACACACACACACAACACAGGCACACACATACCTTGTTGATCTTCTCTTTGGGGTGTGTGAGCAGGTTAGGGAAGTGAGAGAGGACGTCACAGTTCAGCACCACCTGTGTCTGCTCGTCTGTCCCCGTGACGATGTTGCCCACCGCCCTCAGTGCAGCCGTCTACAGGACATGACACAGCAGGATGGGGAAGAGGGGGTTAATTACAGTAATTAATAGGGAATTAACAAGGATGACGCAGTAGATCACAGACTGGGTATTCTTGGTGTTCTTGGGACAAAGCCTGAGTGCCCCATGTTGTTAGCCTGGCCCATCTAAAAAAAATCGGGCACCAATGAAAAACGAATGCTACACATTTGTCATCGGAATCAGTGGTCTGATTGGTTGTAGCTCTGTGCAGTAGTACACAGAGGCATATCACAGACGTCCGTTGATTTTCTGAGAACTTCCTGCTTATGAGAGGTTTGCCAGACTAAGCTCCGTCCGAGCTTGGTGCCATAGCCAGGCTACCATGTTGTGGCAATCCCAGTCAACCCTTTTAAAACACGGGTCTCAAAGTCCGAGCCCACAGGCCGAATCCCCACCCCCTCCGTCCGGCACACAGTTACGTGTGCAAAATTTAGTTATTTGTTCCATTTTTATTTTAAAATAATAATAAAAAATGAGTTTGAAAAATAAAACGTTTGAGACCCTTGCTTTAAAAAGGCAGAGACTGACTGGCCACAGAATGCTGGCTGCTGAGAACTTTATAATAGACCAGGGGATTCCCTGCGGGCCAAGGGTGCATGTAAACACAGGCATGTGCATGGGCATGCATACTTCAGTGGAAGGCTATATTCATCGCCCTACCTGAACTTTGACCTCCTGGTGGCTGAGCAGGGGGACCAGGAAGGGCACCACCCCCGAGTCGATGACCATCTGAATCTGCTCGTTCCCGCCGTCCGTCAGGTAGGAAAGGGCCCACACCGTGTCCACCAGGATCTGTAGCAGGGCACGAGTACATTAGCAATGCCAGGCTGACAGGCTGAGAGAAATACTGAAAAACTAGTCATAGCCAGTTTATTTTCAAAGCACAGATTCAAACAACCTAAGGTTGACTGAAGTGCTTGAGAATGGTACACAATGGGGAAAACAACAATTGTAATAATATTATATACAGTATATTTACATACATACATATTTATCAATATAATACAAAAATATATTGATATATATAATTACATGAAGTTTTGAAAACAACTTACATTTATATCAGTGTGGTATATTAGGACACAGAGAGCTGGCAAGATCTGAAATAAAAAAAACAGTAACGATACAGATTGTGAGACAAAGAACAGTTCATGTATGTAGAGCTAAACTCTACTGCTAATAAACACGACAGCGCAACCACTTGGTCCGGGAGGCTTCATTGCTTCATGTAAACAAATCTGGCCTCACACCCAAGACTAATCCGCGTGCGCCACATTCCAAGCGCTACACTGTCCCATCAGCCACCACTGCTGACGTACTCCAATTCCAACAGGCAGAGGCACGAGGCAGGGATGACCAAGCAGAATTATGGCGCGACTCCCTCTTGCCCTCACACTCCTTCTCTTCACCGCTCACTCACACACACACAGACAGACACACACACACACACACACACACACACACACACACAGTCATGTGTGCCTACATGGACCCACTACCTCGTACACAAACACACACATACCATCACAGTGGCCACAAAGTCTGAATGAAACCCAGACAGAAATTCCTTTGTTCTGAAAGATCAAGAGACGCTGTGTGTGTGTGTGTGTGTGTGTGTGTGTGTGTGTGTGTGTGTGTGTGTGTACACTTCGGTAGGTCAGAGTTTAATCATTACCCAGCAGGTGCACCAGGCTTTGTGTTTGAGCTGGTGTTTAAGTTGTGTGTGTCTACACTCCTTCCAAGTACACACACACAAAAAAGGCGAGACAGACTGTGTGCACACAAATCCAGCAAGAAAAACAAAGTTGGTTCAGGAAGACACTACCAACTTTGGTGGTGGCATCTGTGTGTGTGTGTGTGTGTGTGTCACGAGCATTACGAGGCAGGCAAATGCAGGTCGTGGTGTGTGTGTCCCCAGCAACAGTAACCAAGCTGTCTGAGGCAGACAAGAGTACACAGACTCTGGTGGTGACACATGTGAATGAATGTGTGTGTGTCTAAGCATGTGTGTGTACGGGTGTCCGTCTGTCAGCAAGTGTGTAACAACATCTTGAGGTAGGCAAAATACAGGTTCTAGTGTGAGCGTTAACCAACCACATCAGTGAAATCCAAGTTGGGTGTGTTAGCTGTTGGCCTCCTGCAGCATATCTTTTATCACACAGCACGGCCATAGCTCAGAGCTTTAATTATGCCAAACACCAGCAGGCACGAGCCCACCGATACAGCAATCAGTCAGCAGGGGGGGGGGGCGCAGTGATTACGCTACCACTGACCCCAATAGGGAAGGGGCTTCTTCACTCACACTACTGATGCGCACACACACACACACACACACAGACAGACACATTTATGAACATGTTTGCAAAACACAATTATATCAGATTCTCAACTACCTATCCTGTGCCTATGTACACACACAAACATCCTCACACAATTATAGGTATGTAAACATCTATGCTTAACACATGTACGCATGCTCACACACACACACACACACACACACACACACACACACACACACAGACACACACCACACATACACACACCTCCTGGACTGTCTCCATGGGCGGGGGCGGGTCCTTGTTCCGGCACAGGTTGACGATGACCCAGGTGACGTTGCGCAGGAAGGTGATGGGGATGGAGGGGTTGATGAACGACAGGAGCGGCTTGACCACCCCCAGCGAGATGACGTAATCTCTACACTGAGGGCCATCACCTGGAGGAGGGAAGGAGGGAAGGAGAGAGGGGGTGAGGAAGGAGGAAAGGAGGACAGGAGCAGAAACGCATACAAAGAAGACGTTACACCCATTTGCACTGTTTGTGCAGGGTGGAGCGGAGACAAGCCGGCGTAATGCCAGAAGCGGTGGCAGCATCTGAATACTCAGTAGACACTGCCTCTCAGACACAACCTTTACAGTCTTAGCTTTTACATACCCAGCAAAAAAGTCTCCCACACTCCCACAGAGTTGATTTTTAACACTTTTGAGGGTTTGCATAGCTCCACACTATTTAAAGTTAAATGAACACTTTCAACATGTGAAATAACCCTGACTATGGAAACCAGGGTTAAAATTACACTTTGGGAGTTAATAATCAACTTCCAAATTTTCAACCCTGAAATTTCTGCTGTGTAGCAAGTGTAAGCAGGTACAATTCCGACGTACTGCAACAGCACCACCTTGCCTGTGCTTTGAGCTTTTATATTCTCAAAGAAACCACCTGCTTGGGCAATTACACTCTTGTTGAGAACAGCTAGTTGTCATTGATACACAGGAAAGTCAGCCTCCAGTCAGTCTTTTAGTGTTTGTGTGGAAATGTGTGTGTGTTTGGTCACAACTTCTGTAACTGGTAAGACAGTTAAACGACACTGCAATGCAGAACGACTACTTCTGCCAGTTGTGCCATAGTGGTTTCCAGAGTCTGGCCCAGATATTCTAAAGAGGAGAAGAGGTCACAGGAAGTATTGTGTTGCTTTCTTTGGTCTGGATCTGGGGGCACCATAATTACACAATTCTGATTCCGATGCTACGTGTCTTATCCCTGTGCATAATCTCAACTGACTGTAGTTACAACCTGAATCAGACCTTGGATGCTAAATACCAGTCAACGACACTGGTTGTTGCTGAAGCAGGACCTGCAAACAAGCCTGCTCTGTGTAATCTCAGTTTCTCACACACACACACACACACACACACACAGCGCTGTTGGGTGCGGAGATGGATGACTCATGGTGTGGAGTCACTACTCACCGATGATGTTGCCGAGCGCCCACACGGCCTGTTCACACACGTTCTGGTGGGGTGAGTGCAGGAGCCGCAAAAACAGGGGCACTGCATCTGCTCACATGCAAACACACACGCGCACGCATACACCACACACGGATGCAGGAATACAGAGAACACAGAAACAAACACACACAGGCACGCACGCACGCACACACGCACGCACGCACACACACACACACACAAACACACACAAGGACGATGGGACAGCAAAGACAAAAAAACATGGTAAGCACCAACATCAAATAACATTTGTGTACTTTCATCAGTTTTACGTATTTCAAGCAAATTCCCTGTGTTATTGATTCCCTATAGGGAGCTCAACAGCTGTTTCGCATCCACAATGTTATGCCCTCTATCTCACTCCCCGACACACACACACACAGAGACACTTACTGGATTTGACCACTGCCTGGGTCTGTGCGGAGGTGCCGGATGCGATGTTGGTCAGGGCCCAAGCTGCTTCGAACTGCAACGAGGGACTGAAGGAGAGATAAACAGAGTCAGAGAGGGTTTCAGACCAGACTCCCACGGGAACCAAAACCAATAACCAACCATCACACAAACACACGCACACACACACACACAGACAGACATACACACACACAGACACACACACACACACAGACGTGTCTCCCTCCAGGATCAATATTGGTTTAACAACACCAACAAATCCTTCCTCCATCCCTTCTCTCCTGGCTGGCTGCCACGCCTGGGCCCTTCCCAAGGTGCACCGAGACGCCGATGATCAAGCTTATGACAGCATGGCCTCTGCTTCCAAATGGTGTGGTGTGGTGTGGTGTGTGTGTGTGTGTGTGTGTGTGTGTGTGTGTGTGTACACACCTGTGTATCCATATTTGAAGGCGTACTGAAGCCTCTCTTTCTCCCTCTCTCTCACACACACACACACAAGTTTGCACCACACCCAAGCCAACGTCAGCCTGGACTCGTAAATCAAACCACAACGATGTGACTAATCATCATTACTTTGCTAAAAGAGACTTTCTCCCATCCCAACCAGAAGTACCCTAGCAAACACTGGTTTAACACCACTGATAGACAGACCAACACTAATGAACACGGGTACAGGTCTAGTTAAACACTACTCTTACCAAAGGGCACTTGCTTCCAGTTAGCCCAGACACATCACAAAGGCTTTAACCAGACTACAGGCTCACTGCTGTTGAGAAGTGCCTCCTGCACTCAAAAGATTGTTTGTTTGAGGTGCTGTTTGGATGGGATACTTTAGGCATCAATCACAGGAAAAAAACTTTCGTTTTCCAAAGCTTAAAAAGCCTTAACTGATGTGGCTTAGTCATTTTTAACCTTAGCTGACTAAGCCACATCAACACAGACTAAAGATATTTGGGCTTTAGTCTGAATTGAAATACACAGACCACAAATTAGACATAAGACCAGCTACAACTTCAGTCAGATGTTTGCCAACTACATCTAGATCACACTAAGGCAGATTAAGACTAAGACAGAAATTAAGGACTCTCCAGACTTGAAAGTTTCAGGAAAGACTGCAAATGCCGTACGAGCCCTTCTAAAGTCGATCTGTCGACAACAGATATGACCGTATGAACTCTGCTCAGCTGAAATATTTAATCCGGATTCTTGTGCGAGCCAGACTGAAATGGTCTTAAGTGGCCCACAGCTCCTTCCCATAACAAACAGAGGCAGCTTTACATAAGCAGAACCGGGCTTGTTAAACTTTGACTGTAATTTTTTCTTTTGCTATTTTGGTTAAGGAATGAGGTATTTCAGCGACGTCTGAGTGCTTCAAGTCTGCTGTTCCTGGCGCTTGACCCCTTTTCTTCAATTACATCCTGCCTCCTCCTCTTCTCCTGAACAACCCCCCCCCTCCACACACACACACCACCGTCTGCAGGATTAGTCACTGGGGCCTCTGGCAACTGCGTCAACAGAAATCTCTTCCACCCCACCCCTCCTTTTTTTTTACGTCACTGTGCCTCGGCTCTGACCATGGGAGTCCCTCCGGTTTCACTCCCTGTGTCCCTCCGCACCATCAGCCTCTGTTCTCCCTCCCTCCCTCCCTCCCTCTCTCCCTCCCTCTCTTCTCGCTCTCTCTCTCTCTTTCTATCCATGCATCTACCCCTCACTGTCCGGCTCCCTTTTGGTGTCTGCGTGGGGGGGGGGGGAGAAGAGCAGCAGGATGGAACTACAGAGTTCCCACCCTCTCACCGAGGCAGTGAAGCAGAGGAGGAAATGGTGAAGGAGAGAGGGACAAAGAGAGAGAGAAACAGAGTGGAGGAGGAGAGTCATAGAATTAGAGTGAAAAGTGAAAAGGACAGAGTGCATCTGCCCTGCAGGGGCTCTCTTTCTCTCACTCCATTCTCAGCGCGCGCGCGCACACACACACACACACACACACACACACACACACTTACTTGTCATCCCGTTCCAGGCATTTCACTAGAATGGGGAGGATTCCAGATTTTATCAAGTCATCGATGGGCGGGTTTCTATCGCTGGAGAGTAATTTTCTGCAAAGGTAAAAAAAAAAAAAAAAAACATTTACATTTAAGAACAATCAGCATCACAGTGAGCCAACAGCATGCAGGCCACATGATTTGACTATGAGCAAAACATCTTTGGTACCCATAAACTCCTAGCACTGCACCTGTACCGAGTCAGTAATGGCAAACATGTATTCAAATAAAAGTCAGCATTACGGAGACAGCACAGCAAATCATGCCTTGTAATGGTCATATATGCTGGGTGACTGTGCCGTTTTCAGCAGGAAGGGATTAAAGCCCCAGTGAAGGCAGAAGAACATTCTATCCAGATTCCAAGGTAAAATTATGTGTGAAAGGGGGTAATCATAAAAGCGGTAATTTCTGCACTCACTCGAAGCTGTAGGGGTGCTAGTTAAAAGCATTGGAGCACTGCTCATATAAGACTACATATTTTAGTCCCTACTTACACCAACTGCCAAAAAGTGGTGAATAACTGACCACGCAGGGGTTTTTTCTAACTTTTTTCCCCAACGCCCGACACAGTTTTGTGATATATGTCACAGTTACCAACCCAGATGCGTTTTTCATGCTACTGGGTCTTTGAGGGCAAAGGGTGTCCTACCTGGCTGCCTGGACAGCGCTGAGCTGCACGACCGCATTGTCACTGGTGGCGTTCTAGAAGGGAAAGAGGGCCGGTTAGAGAGGGAGAGATGACCAACTGCCTGTAATGTGCCACTGGACAACATCCACACTCACATGCACGCCTGCCAACACACACACACACACACACACACACACACACACACACACACACCCACCCTTCACACACGCACACATCCATCTGCCTTACAGTGGTCATTGCACAATGCCCTTCACACTCAACTGGGCATCATCCACAAACCCTTCAGCAGACATGCATACATGCATGCACACACACACACACACACACGCATACACACACACACAGACCTAAACTGAGTGGGGAAAGCTTAGCTTACCAGTAGGATGGTGTCAAGTGTTACATTTTGCTGCAAGAGAAAAATAAAGGAAGTGAGTTCAGACTGTACAGCGATCCAATCAGGGCTCCACACTGCAGTTATAGAAGTCAGACGACATGTTCAGCACAGTCTTATGCAACATTAAAAAAAAAGGAAGTTTTCCTATATACACATACCAAATGCTGGTATGTTGGGTGTGTTTAAGTGGGGGTGTGCATTTGTGGGGGGGGGGGGGGGGGGGGGGGGAGTGTGTGACTTGTCAATGTTCGTTTACCCCTTTGAAGTCGGAGTCGACGTCTGAGTCCTCGAGGCTTTCCTCCTGGGGAACGTTGCGCTTTTTCAACAGGTGCTCGTCTCGTTTGTTCTGGGGAGAGAAACCGTCTTTATGTTAAGACACAGTCTAGTGTGTACAGTCCCCCAGTGCTTTATAGTGAAGATGGCCACCTTCATAAGACATCCCCCTCCCATATTGAAGGAGAATATTTGTGTGAATCAATCCATAGCCCTGTCGTTCGAGGTCACCGAGTGCGGTTGGTAGGAAAAAGAACGCGGAAATTTGTGGATATTGATTTCACGCACAGGATCTCTGCGTCCGAGAGGAAAATTGCAAAAACTCACATACCTCATACCAAAATACCAAAAACTCATATTATAGATCGTGTGAGAAGAACACCATGCTTTAAGCAAGTGCAAAAGAAAAACAAGCGCGCTATAACTTACTACCTACTCCCCTGATCGTTAGAGTTCCATCTGCTCGCTCTCAAAATCTGAAATCAAGAGGGCGGGCCCATCAACAATATATCCTGAATTGTGATTGGTCGGACATACCCGCTGCTAGGGACGGCAACACCGGCAGGACAAACCAAACGAACCTATGCAGTAGCCACCAAATGCAAGAGATGTCACCCACATGCCAGACAGGCTAAAGCAGTCTAAAAAAGCTGCTAAATGTCAGGACTGGAAATAAAAATCACACTGCTGTGTGGTGCGTGTGTGTAAGACTTTCTCTGCGAGTCTGTGTTAAGGATGGATTCACACACACGCACACACGCACACACGCACACACGCACACACACACACACACACACACACACACACACACACACACACACACACACACACACACACACACACACACACACACACACACACAGAGCATGAGTCAGCTTGGAGGGAGAGAGAGAACACTGAAGGGGGAAAAAAAAGATGCTGAAAACAACTGCGGGACGAATGACTCGAGAGGAATGTGCGCTGGGAGGAATGTGCTGTTCTGTTTCTGACTGACTGTCTGACTATGAATTCTCTTCCTCCCTTCCCGGTTGCCGTCATGTCACTCCCCTTCCTCCCTCTTCCTCAGGTCCTGATCCTGAGTTCCCTGTTCCTGAGTGAGCGAGCGAGAGCACGAGAGAAAGAGAGTGAGTGAGTGAGAGAGAGAGAAAGAGAAAGAAGAGAGGGAGAGAAGAGAGAGAGGGAGACAGTATGTGTGTGTGAGTGTGCTGCATTGTTTACAGAGCCAACACACTCTGCAATCCCAGCACAGCCTCGGTGAACTGAGTCACTCTGGAGCCCATTCAGCAGAGACAAATGGCACCATGCATCACGCTCAGCTACAGAACCCAGGGCTGTGGACCCAGCAGTCCGACAGCGGGCCTCAGCTTCCTCCTTTTCAATGACAGCGAACAGCCCACAAGGTCTAGCTGCTCAGGGCCACTACAGAGCACAAGACTTTAGTGGAGCACTGCTGGTAAGCAGGGCTGTGCTCAAGATATCAGTATTGTGCTGTATTACAGCAACCTCCTCCATCAATGCACTAGCTGTTGCTTACATACAGACTCGAAGTAAGCACGACAAAACCTTACATTTCACAAACTGAAACATTTACAGATACATGAATAGAACTTAAAAATCTTTGTCGCCCTTTAAAGTGTTGTAAAGCCGTGTGATCCTTTCGGCTTTGCTGTTGCAGTCACACAGAATTAGAAAAGGTATTCGAGAGAATTCTGTTTTGGACATGGTGATAATTCTAAATCAACATGTATCGCGATATGCATCATATCGAGGCCACTGTATCGCAATGGCTACCATATTATGAGGTTGCAGGAAATACCCAGCCCTACTAGTCAGCTGGTTAAGCTAGTCAGGAAGGTAGGTAAGGGGAGGCTGAGCCTCTGGCTTGATGTCTTTTGGTGCTGTTTGTGAAAACTGATCTGGGAGCAGATTCGGGTCAGCTCAAGCGGCAACGTTCCAGGCTCTGTAAACAATGAAGCCCAAACTAAACCTTCTAAACTTGCAATACCTCAAACATCCTGTTGGGGGCTGGCTGCAAAAGCGAGCAACTTCCCATAGACTCCCCATGCCTAAAAAAGCCCATTTTCACGCCAAAATCAAACATATTTACAGCCGGGTTCACTCTCGCTATTGAGCTCTCTGTGGCTGATGTGGGCATGGAACTGTGCCAGCCAGAACTGGGTTTGCACAAACAGCCACCTGATGCTGGCATACTTGCTGGTGGTCAGCTGAGCTATGTGAATGGGGTCCCGTCCCAGAGAGTGCGAGTGCGAGAGCGAGCTTGGACCACTTAACGGCCCCAACGGCTGATTAGCATTAGAGAGTCTCTTGTGCATTCTCATTCAGGACCTGCTTACTGCTGAAAGACTTGCAGAGCAGCAGCACAGCTAAGCAAAGCCTATCCAGATGGTTCAGTGTGTGTGTGTGTGTGTGTGTGTGTGTGTGTGGGGGGGGGGGGGGGGGTTCTCGCAGCACAATTACCATATCATGATAATAATCTTCAAAACAAACATTCTCCGTTCACACCTCACTGGGTGATGACCACACACCCACCATAGTTTGGACAAAGCGGAAAAGCGGGACATTGATAGCGACGACGCAGTTATCTGTTGATACATGCCACGGGCCTGACCACTGTTGTGCTCAAAACAATTTGCAATGGCATGCTATGGAAGGGTTCCAAGTGCAAAGTTCACACTTGAGGGGGGGGGTCAGTGTTTCTAAATATGGCCAGAGGGTCAAGGGTGGGTGGAGGGTATGACTCAGATGGGGTGGTGGTGGGGGGTCGTACAGGGAAGGGAAGAGAAGAGAAGAGAGGATGGACACCAGCAGCAAACCCTGTAGCCAGCTCAGTGGAAATGACTCACAAGCGAAAGAGGAACTGGCATGGTGACAAAGACCGTTTGAGGCAGATCAGCCGCCAATGTTCAGAGGGTCTCTTGGGTATAAAAACGTGCGTGTTTATACAGTATATATGGGTGTTTTGTACGCATGTGATGTGTGTGGGCATGAACAGATGAACAAAACACTCCTGCCCCCCCATCTACTTTCCCCATGTTTGATGTGAGCGACACACAAATGCTAACTGCTGTCTGGGCGCAGCCTCCTGTGGTGCTGCGAGGCAGAGCAGCCGAGCAAGATTAAAAAAACGCTGCTGCCCCCCTGCCTGGTCCTCCACGGTCCCCGAATCATCCGCTTCCCGCCCACGCCTCTGCCCACACACCGCCGCCCCGGTACCATCAGATAGCCGCACGATGTTACGACTAACGGCGAGCCCGTCTATCCATGTCTATCTATCCATCTTTCTTTCCATCCCTCTCTCTCCCTCTTTCAAACACGCGGCCATTAATTGTGCACATCAGCACTCGCATATACGATCACCACACATCTCCGACACCTCATCTGCTTCCTGCACAAGAAGCGAGCTCAGCAGCATAATATCCTCCCCCGGTTCAGGCCATGTAGACAGGAGAGCATGTGGCGGGCCGTGAGTAAGTATGCAAGTATGCAGAATAAAAGAGAACGCCTATATTTTCCACAATAGTGTAGTGCAGTGAAATCAGGTAAGAACAGAATTCTGTGAGGCACACAAAAGGATAGAACTCTTATTTTATGTGTGCTCCATGGAGTGCAGTCACATTCATTCATTTAAACCGTTCCATTTCCAAAGCATCTCAGTGGTTGAGCCGACAGAAATATGGGCACCACTGTTCTGCAGGAATGTGGCTTTACAGAGGAACCAGTAGAGTTTTGCTGACAAAAGAAGGCAATTTGGACAAAAGTCTGCATCCCAAAGCAGGAGGACTTGAGTGATCAGGTCAGTTCACAAGGGCCTGAAACTGGTTGGGTTGACCTGAAACTAGGGGGAAACGTTTGAGGGGGGTTAATGCTACAGGGTACAGGGCTGGGGGACTAAGAGTCTAAAATTTAAGCCTCACAGCAAAAGTTCACCACAAGACTTCCTCAAGGCTACTTAGCTTCAGAATTTACAGTATAATACTGAGGCTGACTAATTATATAAAATGTTTAGAATAAACTATATGAATAAGGCTGAAAGCCCCAGACATAACACTTCAGGTTGGACAGGAAAGTAGTGAAATGCATTGCTGGCTTCTCAGAGAATATTTACACACGCATATCACAGCAGATAAGGAACAGTCTCTCTCTCTCTCTCTCACACAGACACACACACACACACACACACACACACACACACACAGAGGCAAGCACATCATGGCACTTGGGTACACACATCTTACACACAAACACATTTAAGCCACTTACCTTTCTCAATTCTACTGTCACTTCATTACGGTGTCTTCGCATCGTCTGAAAAGAAAGAAAAAACAAAAGGAGTTTACTGACAAAAGCCAATACAGTAATGATAACAGAGACATATGTACTCCCTTTCAAACACACACAAGCATGCAGGCACAGATTCAGGACACCAGAAAACTAGTTTAAACCACCATGGTGTGTCCATTCCAACTCCACGTTGGAACATGGTTCCACAGAGGAACCAAGAAGCAGCGGGAACAAATGGCCAGGACTCAGGGGGTGCCTGGTCTCCACCGAGAACAAAGCCACCAAGCGGCTGTCGCCAAGGCAACCGCAGCGGCCAGCTGTCACTCAACTGCAGACTGCACGCGCTAGCGCATGTTGTAATCATGTGTCGTCTACACAGCATTACACAGCACAGTCACCAGTTACTGAGGAGTATGTGTCTGTGTATTTGGGTGAGGAGTTACATAACAGTGACAAGACATACACTGCAGAAGAGTGTGTGTGTGTGTGTGTGTGTGTGTGTGTGTGTGTGTGTGTCTGCGTGTGTGTGTGTGCGTGTGTGTCTGGGGATCCCCCTTTGCTAGGAAAAAAACACACCTCTATTACAGCTAAATCAATCGTGTGTTTTCAGGCAGCCCTGAAGACTTACACAAACCATGTGCAACCAGAAGCCGTGTGTGTGCGCGTGAGTGTTGGAGTGCACAGGCACACACATACATGCACGCACACACACGGCACCCCAGCATCCAGAGCCTTGGACATAGCAGGGCTGGTGGGCCTGGTGGCTGGATCGTATTAGACCTTGTGATGGGGTGGTCGGGTTCGCATTTCAGCAGGAGCTGCAAACGGCCTTTACGCAACCAGGGGGAAGAGAGAAATATCACCTAGTGCGATGGGTGGGGGTCATGGGGGCTTGAGGAAGGGGGAGCTACTGGCTTGCCATGAGAAGGGGGTACCTCTCCACACACACACACACACAGCATAGAGTAGGGATAGGCCGAGGGGTGGGATAGGATGGGGGACTGAGGAAGGGTGAGCCACTGGTTAACCATGGGGGGGGACCTCCACACACACACACACACACACACACACACACACACACAGGACAGACAGACAGACAGACAGGGCTTAGCATCAGCAGAGCAGCACCTACAATACTGCGTCTATTAAAGAAGGTAAAAATGTCTTTTGAAATGCATCGCGTTCCCTGGGGTTGGTGATACCTAATGGCACTTTCTTAAGGCATTGAGGCAGGTCCCCTGGCTAGAGAACTCATGTAGCTTAGGGCGGTGAATAGAGATTACCACTGTGGAACAATCTGTAATGTTTGCTTTCTATGGTGTTTATAAACATATTAATCATGATGATGGGGGGTGTGTGTGTCTGAGAACAACCTTATGTACAGATTTGTTCTTGCTCTTGATGTGTACAGCAAGGGAATACACTACGTCAATATGGGGAGAGACTACATCACAGCAACAGCCTGCTGCCACTGCTGAGAAGACAGCTGATTTGTTTGATTTGACAATCAATTCAAGTAAAATTATTTGAATAGCACATTTAAAAACCACAGGAGCTGACCAAGAGTTGCGTCACAGGTGAGGCAAAAAAATAGCTAATAGATGACCGAGTGCGTTTGTTTTGGGGGGGTGGGTGTTGGGGCAGAGGTAGTAAACCAGTATCTCAACAGCAGGGGTGCCTCTACAAAGACTGGGCCTTGTAAAAAAAAATGACATTTTGGGCCCCCGTATTTCTCAGAGTTATAGTCATAGTGTACTCAAAGGGTCCCCGGTCAATGCTAGGCTGTTAGAATTGTCTTAACTCCCCTCAACCTCATCCCTGGTTAGGGGCAGTCCCTCCACAGTGAGGTCTTGTTGCACAGTGACGTTCCACACTCCACACTTCAGTCCTCAGAACACTGGACTTCTGCTACTCACATCATCTTCATTCAGCAAAGACCAACATCGGTGCTCTGGTGCTGACTACTATCTGACAGCACGCGATAGTTTAGGTGATACTGAACAGCCCAACAATATGTTTGTAGGCCTGTGCTGCCCTCTTAGAAGCTGTGCTAACCTCTACCAGGACTTGCTCAGGTCTAACCAGAAGGGCAGACAGCCTCAAGGCAGACCTCCAAAGCTGGCTGATCAGTTGAGTGTTCCCCCAGCTCGGAGGCCTTCTGCTGGGCCAGAAACCTGAGTCTGGCCCCTTAAGATTCCTGGAATAACTTGCTGTGTCGCTGTTGGCTCCGTCTGATGCCCTGTGTGTCCCAGGCCATGTGCGAGTCACACTGCCCCTCTGCCCCAAAACAAGCACCATGAAAATCTAGCCCCGGCCTCTAACTCATCAACATTGCCCAATATAGCGCACACCAAACAAACCTCAGCCCTTTTTCCCACCCCCCGTCCTCCCGAGAGGGGGGACTGACTTCAGGATATGCAACTCGGGTGCAGAGATGGATGACGTACTCTGTGAATTCAGAATAAAGCAGCACTTCCACGTCCTGCCGTCTATCTCGATGCTCAGTATAACCTAAGGGTCTCTTAATGTCCTGTGGATCCAAGGACAGAAGCTTAACAAGTACTGTGTGGATGGACTGTAATGATTTCCTTCAGCCATAAGCAGTTTTGTGTACCTACCTGTAATTTCTCTGACTCAGGAGAGACAACTTAACTGCAAGGCAGCAGTTCCAGCCAACTACAACAAACCCTGAGAGACATTACTAATGCCATCAAAGATTTTACCCACTGTGGGGCAAACTAATATCAGTTGTGGCTTATCAGCTTTTAAAGAACTCTCAGCTGAGCAGTTTTAGGCTGGTTAAAAGGATTTTCAATTGATACTTGAGACAATGATTGATAAAGTTAAACCCAACCATTATTCTGATGAATTGTCAGTTGTTTGGTCAATCAGGCAGTCATTAACATTAAAAACAATCAAATTAACATTTTAAAAAAGCATGTGCAACTACATAATGACAAAAGAACGCAGAGTTACACTCATTTGCAATTATTCCCTATTCTAAATTTACTGTGTGTGTGATGTGTCCATGACTTTCTTGGCTTTTCCATCAAGACAGCTTTAAGACAAGTTCAATAGAAATATTTCCTAGCCCACATACAAGTAAACGCAACAACTTGGTGTATGAAAAAGATTTCTTACTTATTCTAAATCTAAAATATAAGCTTTTATAAATTAAGTGCAATGGTCTGAATCCAAGATGCGTTTCTGCTTTTAAGACTTGAAAAACACAACTCCTTGCAGGCTCCAACGACGACCTTATTGTATTGTAGTATTGTATGGATTGGGGTATTTCAAATAGAGATATACGAATCTATTCTGTGTCGTTTGTCACGCCAGCATCTGATCACCTAGGCAAAGACTGGCTGTTCTGAGATTATTAAACAGGCTGCAATGACGTTAGCACTAGCCTGAAAAGCTAAAGCAAGATGGCTTATGCTAGCAAACACTACACGACTGAAGTTTTAATAAATGAAGAACAGAAAGAAAGACTTGTCAACACCAACGTCTATGGCGATCTTCAGTACTCATTATAATAACGTATAATAAACCCAAGATAGCCACGTGACCATATATCACATTAAATGCATCTTTGTAAGACCTAGCTTGTAGGCTAATATTACGTTATATAGCCAGCTAACGTTAGCTGCTGACGAAAATAGCCAAGTGGCTAATTATGATGTCGCTGATAAGTAACTATTTTTTTTTTTTTTTTTTACAAAAAATGGTATATAACGTTGCCAATTGCTGGGTATTTCGCACACTGGAGATGTATGTTCGCAATAACAACTGAGAGAGTCTGTAAAACAGCAAGACCCTAGATCTGATAAGTTCCTGGTAGCCTCATGAAACTAGCATCTTCGCATTCATGTTTGATTTCAACTAGCTACCTTTAGCAAACGTAACCAAAGCCCCTACAGTAACGCAAGTGTCAGATAGCTGAGTGGTTTGAGAGTTGGCATTAGCTAACGTTCCATAGCAACACGACGATTTTTAGATGCTGGTTAGTTCAACTAAACCAGATTATCTCCACTTGGATGCAATTGGACATTTGTTTCCTGAATCCTTTACTGCAGCAATCACCGGGGGAAAGTATTTCACAAAGTAATTAACACATTAACCGCTGTATTCATGATGCTAGTTTGCGGTAGGTTTGAATAACAGTTAAGGAGGTTATTAAGCTAGCCACATCTCATGCTAATGCTACACTGTTGTAATTCAAGTTAGCTAACTAACGTTAGCTGCCTATCAATAAGGAATGTGACGCGAACATTGAAATCGCAGACGGCATCATGCATTACACATTAAAGTACAACATTCCATGGCCCTAATCTGGTCAAACTGACTGCTACAAATGGTTCAAGCTCCCTTACTGTACATCATATCGTTCACCAGGCAAGCGGCCTTACAAATGCCATAACCAACGGTAGCTAGCTAACTGCGTTAGCTAAGTGTCCAAGAGACTGGACGATTTTGGGTTAAAACACTGCATCTGATTATTTTGGACACATCCAAGTTCCTTTATTTGGGAATCAACGAGATGATTATGGACGACGATTGTTAACTGGCTTCGTGGGACAAACTGTTTTTAAAGCAGGTAACTAATACTAGGGTTATTTTACACCGATTAAAGAAGGCCTCCAGGTAGGCCGCACCCGCTCCGCATGATGGTGGCAGCTAGTGGGGGTGGTGGAGGGTGTTCCGGAATCAGGGTTTCTCATATTGTAGCCAGACAGCATCTGATAATCACTTGTTAGAAATCAAGAATCCAATCTCTATACATCTACCAAACCAAGACTGATCCGTACAGCTAAAGGCAAAGTATTGGCTTCACCTACCTCTACATCTCGCCCCTTGTTTTTAAAGCTCTTAATGCGGTGGTTCTCCAAGCCGGCGTTTTCTGCCATGGCTGTGTTCTGTGTCTATTCCGACGCTCAGAGCTCCGGCGAGGGAAGGGAGAAGCTCTGCTGTGAAGCCAAGAGGTGGACGACCAAACGTGACAGAGCGTGGTGGGGCAGGAGCAACCAGTAGGAGGAGTCAAGCGATGGAGCTCAATCTGGGGGAAGACCCAAGACCTGGCTAACTGGTTAGCGCTCATTAAATTCTAGGAACATCTATGTCTAAATCATCGCCCATAACACAATTACAGACGATGAAACCAACGATCAGCTCTTATCGGTATCACCCTAAACCCACACTTAGGTATAGTTCTCTTACTGTATAACTAAATCAACTGCTGTTAGCCACGACGCTAATTTGCACCAAAGGGAAAGGAGGAGTTTTTACGTCAGTCTACGTAAACTTGCGCATGATCCACCAACTGACCCACCCATCCGTACAGAGACATCATACGCTAAAAATTCAGCGTGCTGTTGCGCCAAAGGTACCGCTCCAAAAAGATGACCGTCACAGTAATCGTAGGGCCGTAAGCAATGCCTGTACAGAGGTCCAGTGCATTGCATCTTTCGTCATACAGCTTAAAGTGAATTATGTAATGGTTTAAGATGACTGCATTTGGTCATTAATCACCTGGACAACCGGCGCACTCCAGTGAAAAGTCTAAACTGCAAAATTGCAGTTTTTTAAATTTTGTACCCATGATGTTTAGGTCTAATCTAAAATTAAAATTCAACCCAAATCTGACTGCCCCAATTCCATCCATTTTAAATACAACTCATCTCAGGTGATCTATGCTTTTGAAATAACTAAATCAGTTTCGAGACCTACATTTAATGCAATTTATGGCACACTGAACTTAACACAGATTAATCCTATGCATTATTTTCAGGACAAGGTGTTTGGTATGTTATGTAAATAAGGTAAGAGTTTGTCTTCTAACACTTACATTCTCATCTAGTATCTTAGACCAGCAAGAATAAACACTTAAAGTAATGCTGAACACTTTTCATTGTTATAGTTTATTAGGCAAAACACACAGTAATAGTAACACATAAATATTTAGTGTTGATTAGATAACAAACATAATCAAGAATACAGTAAAATAAATGTGAGCAAGCACAAGATGTTTTTTTATATATATCTTTGTATGACTGACACATACAGGCTGGAAGCTTGAGATGTGACAAACAAAGCTGACAATACTGTATAACCACCTTAATCATCAATGAACACAGTCCACAATGATTTCTTTGTGTTCTTGAATGGCTTCCATTTAGTAATTACAAATTATAAATTAAAACATCTCAACCAACTTTTAAGATGTGATATTTAAATCAAACTGCTTTCGCAAAGAAAAAAAATGTCAAAATGCAAATGTCAAAGCACATGGAGTGAATAAACTGAGATATAAATCTTTTCACCTTACTTAAATTTAATATTTCAATACTTTTATGCTAAAGATTTTTCACTTTAATGTTTGATAACTGCTTAATTACCACTTTTTCAGTCACCCTTGACAGTTGAACTGACGCCCCCTAGAGTCTCACTACACCACCAGTGGTTAACATTGCAACAGACAATGACATCAGCAGCTAATCCCGCAAGCATGGTCACATAGGAGGCATCATGAACATAACAACTGCCACACATCATGTTGTCTCCAAACAAAACAACACTATGCCATAAACATTCATCAGAGAGTGAGAGAGAGAGAGAAATGGAGGGAGAAAGAAAGAAAGAAAGAACGAAAGAAAAAAAGAAAGAAATAAAGAAAGAAAGAGATACAGGGTATGTGTTTGTGAGCAAGAAAAAAAAAAAAACAGTTAATCTTTGGATCAAAATAGAAGAATCTTCATAGTGTTTTGTCGCGCACAGAATATGGAGGGTGTGCCTGAAAATCACTGTTACCTCCAGAGGTTGGTAGAGAAGGAAGAACAGCGTGTCTTGGGAGTGATGAAAAAAATTGTGACTGGATTGAGCAACACTGGAACACATGGCTTTTATATCCTGGCATCTCAGCCCTCCCAAGATGAGGGACAAAAAAATGATTTTGACAGGCTGGAATTACACACAGCGCCGTGATTCTCACTCTTGTTTAAAAAATCTGCTGCTCAAACAGAATCTTCTGGAAACCCGCTGGAGAAGTGTGATAGAAGTCACTAAACTGGCAGTCGAGGATCGCACTGTCATCCACTGAGGAACACACAAGAACAAAAGTGGTTGTAGTCAATATCAGCACAAACACAGGAATATACTTTCTGTATAAGTTGGCCTTTAACATCCCTTATGTTTACAAAAAAATATGTGTTGATGTGACTTTCTTTCATTTCATTAAATGTACTGTAGATGACATTTAACACTTGACATTTGATCACAAGTGACCTGTTTCCATCATAACACATTTATAACCACGTCTGTTAAATTGCAGCCTGCCCCCTAGTGGTGTTTTACACTAATTACAATTTGTAAGTAAATGCCGTAATCTGTAGGCAGCATTACAAAAGAGGCTTATTTCTACATGAAAATGTTTCCTTTCCTCTACAAACACACACACACGCACACACACACACACACAGCAGTTGGATCACAGTTGGTAAACAACATACACAATGCCATTAGCCATCGTATAAAATCCTTAAAGTATTACATATTATTATTATTTTGCATTAGCATATTTTTACAAATCAAACTAATCTTGATTGTGAGAGTTTTCTGAGTTCTGTTTGGTGACGGTGCACTTCTTAATAAAATTCTTTGTTTGTTGGTTTGATTGATTGATTGATTGATTGATTAGCTCACCATAGACAACAGGGTAGACTGTCCCTCGTATTCCAGAGGCAGGGCAGTTCATATTCTTGCCATTCAGATAAATGTTCATTTCCACATGGTCATATGTGATACCCTGAAAGAGACACAGTCCTGTATAAGATTGTTTGTAGTATAACCTGCGATATGCCAGCTCACAATGTGGACAAAACAAAATGTTAACAGAGTTCTATACATATTTAGCTGTGGCATTTTGATACAGTAAAAGAAGTAAATATTTCTTTTTCCCAGCTGTTTATGACCTGAAGCTGGTGTTTTCAAAGCTTAATTTATGTCTAAAACACAAATACAAAATAGCAGGCCCTATAACACATTCAAAAAACATCAACATTTCCAGCACAATGGCATGTCTTTTCTGTCCAGCCTCCTACTTACAAACAAAAATACAACTTTAAACCAAATTTGAAGGCCATACCACTGTCAAGGAAGCATAGTTGTACTATTGTGTTGAGTATTGTGAAGGATGCATCAATGGAACCTCAGCAAACCAAAATACTCATACTCCTCTCCTCTGCGTTAACACTCACAGTAACAATCACTTCTATACTCGGTGATCTAGCGATCTGAATGCTAAGTAAGGCTCTAGCGTCATCTCCACAGTACCTGACTCACAAGCAAGCATTCTGTGAGGTGTGCATACTTGATTTTGGAATACAGCACACGTTTGTGCACTCACCACTATATCTCCCTCCTGTGGCAGACTGTTGGCAGGCAGCCGGTTCTTCTCCTCATTGTTGTGGAACAGGGTGCCATCGTGTCGAAGGACCAAACCGTGAGCATCCCTTCCCATGGGCACTTGGTTAAGATTTGCCTTCTGAGTCGCAACCCCGACTCCCCACACCCCTGGAAATAGATAACCCCTCGCAGTTAATTATTTATTCTCATCAAGAATAAGAAAAACAGCTACATGAGGGAAATTATGACATAAAGACTTTGGGAAGGAGATCACAGGTTCGATCATGGGTTCGATTCCTTTGCCACTAAGAAAACTCTGGGTGCGTGAGTGAATAAACAGTGCTCTCCTGCACCCTTATTCATGGCTGAAGCGCCCTTGAGCAAGGCATCTTACCCCACTATTCTCAAGTGGTACTGATCCTGTACCTTACTCCCTGTTACTCTGGGAAAGAGTGATGGCTAAATGTAATACAATGACCTGGGAAGACCATGCAACAAAGTGGATAAAACACCCTGCTATACAGATCTATGCAGGTCAGAACTAGTTTTTTTTCCTGCCACTGTCAGACATGCAGACCTCAAACTAGAATTTCATGTTTAAAAAAACACTGGACAGGTTTGACCTCACACCAATCCGTTGGGCCGAAGACTCATAATTGTGCTCTGGCATCCTTGCCCCACCTAAATAGGTTTGACAGTGGCACATTCGGCTGCCTGAGAATACTATTATATTATATTGATCAGGAACATTTTAAAACAGTGTTTTTAATTAAGGGCGCTTGGTGTATACGTAGACATAGCCTACTGTGTGCAGGGTAGAGTGCTTAAATAATAAGACAGTAAACACTGGCGGAGACACATTGCATTTAATTTGAACACTCTTTGAGTTAGCTCAGCAGCGTCATGATGCCAAAGGAGTGTTGACTTACCTGAGGACTGAATTTTTAACTCGAAGTAACTCTTGTTTTGATGGAGAGGTGCGTTGGCAAGACAACCACCAGTGCCACATATCCTTCTTCCACTTTTCACGATGACAACATCTGTGCCTGTAACATCAAAGAGTGTTTGAAGTGATCGTAATCAATCCGTCTAGTTCGAACTGTAATACAATACTGCACAGCTAGGTGAGCACTTCATGAAAAATAATTAGTGCTGACCACTTAGCTACACTAGCCTACATTGACTGACGTCTTCGACGAGCTGTTGTAAAAGTTTCAACATGATCCGCTCCTGGACACACTTATTATTCAGACAAATGTGTCAGAAAAAAAAACAATTACATTTTCAACTACCGAGGAAGCAAAGTCAGACTTACCCATGTGATGCGTGTCCAACTGGACTGTTGGCATCTCCTTGAGGGTTACGTGGCCAGAACTAGAATCGCCACACCATCCCATACAACAGGAGAAGATAGCCGTCATTTTAACTATCGTAGAAATAGCCTACTTAACACCAGAATTATCCCCACACTCACAACTGGACCGGTCTTCAAGAACACAGATAACGTTACATTGTTGGTGTTCCTCCTGTGACAGTAGCTTCACAACAGTCAGGATATGACATCATGAAGGGACTTCCAGTTAAAATGTAGGGATGTTATAAACGCTCAATGGCGCCATCTGCAGATATTCTTAGTATGCACACTCTCCTACTAATCTTATATGCCTTGAATGATATTTCATCCTTGATTATACTATAGTGCTTTTAAACCTTACTAAAGTAATTTTACTATACTATACAGTAAACGATAGCTATACAGAATTCTATAGTGTTTTGTAACCATACTATAGTAAACTATAGTTGTAATATTACACAATTATTGGTTCTATACTACAGTAGCCTACTTTTACTGTAATATACTATGGTATACTACAATAATAACACTGTAATGCATATTGTATCGTTAACCGAATCATTGTGCTTTACCCTGTGTATATTGTATATTGTATCACTTTTTTGTAGTCACTTTTAACCCAGATAGAATTTACTGCACACAACTTAAACCTACAATCACTTACCATTAATACGCACTGGTGTTTTTTGTAGACTGCTAAAATACAAAAACAAAAAAAAGATCAAAACTGTTTAAAAAGTTAATCATTTGTTTAAACACATAAGGATCTTGTATTAGACAATTAAAAAGCATTAAATTCAAATCGACAAACTATGCAGATCTCATTGAGTCTTTTTTGCTTTGCAAAACTCTGAACACTACAACACATCTTGCATTCCCATGTACTTGTGATGATACAGTGGTAGTAATAAAAGTAATAAAAGTTGATAAATAAAACAGCATGAGCCGTAAATCATGAACATTTAATGGATGTGTGTAGATCATTTCTTTAGGTCAGGGGTGCCCAAATTCTTGTGAGAGAAGGGCCAAAAATGAATTGGCGTGGAGGGGCGTGGGCCAACAGCAAACATCCATGTTGCAATACAATTAATTAAATACACATTAAAATTGCAACATGTGGGGGCCAAAAATAGTTGGTTGGTTGCGGGCCAACTTTGGCCCGCGGGCCCCAAATTGGGCAGCCTTGCTTTAGGTCATGTAATGGATGCTCAGTGCTTTATCTTTTAGCTGAAAACAGGGGGCTTGAGCTAATAGCTTGATAGTTTATTTTAGCAAGAGTTGCAAGAAGTAGAGTTTTAGTTCAGATAATGTTCAAAACATTTCAAGAAATGTGTATTAGAATAATTCTGAAAATGTCAGGCCAATCCACTAAATGCATCAATCCAATTACAATTTTCATGTTGCAATACTTTAAGATGTGTGTATTGTCCTTCAAATAACTTAAATGTATTCCTGTTAGTAATGCTGTAAAACTAAAGTCATTAAACAATGCAAATAACTTTTTGATTTGTGTATAGGCTATAGCCCAGTCTAACAGTATAGTAGTTACCATAAAATAGTATCTAACATACTACAATAGACCGTGGTGTGTAGTAGGCTAAATTAAGTATGAATGTAGTATCTGTTATAGAATACTACAGTTTCTATTGTATTATACTGTAATATACTATACTACCATACTCAATGTCTGACTATAATATTTACTCTAGTACATGATGCGTAGTGTCTTACTGTAGTACTAGTACACTACAATGTGTAGTATCTGCTAGCCTACAGCACTTACTATAGTAATTACTACAACAAATGTGTAGTATTTACTGTAGTATTTGGTGCCAGTCCTGAACACAAATCTTCCTAGACCCATATTCATTACCCTATAAGCTGCTCTGCATTAAGCATCTATCTCTAAATTTGCTTTGTTTTTATTTTCAACCATCTATTACTTAGTCTATTACCAAAGCTATGTAGGACAGAGGAAGGTCAGTGTATGCCTTAACATGAACATTTTAGAATATCAATGTTTCTGTTCTCCATGTATTATTTTGAATATCCTGGAATATGAATATCCAGACACTTTAGAGTGGACACTACAGCACACTGTTTAAACTAAGAGATGTGTTGGTCCCACTGGCTCCTGGGACTTCATGAAATGTTTAATCCTAGACCAAACTCAAGACAGATCTTTTTTGCACATTCATACTTCATTGCTGCTGGTACAAATCAGATTTCTCTTCTTTGTTGCCACCACTTTGTGAATTTGAAAGGGGCAAAGGTCAAGATCAGTGTCAGGGTCAAAATTAGGCCCCTAGAGGCCACAACAAGGGTTAATTACAGTCTTTCTGTATTAGGCAAAACCACCTCACTGCTTCTGATGAATGTAGCGCACCTACCTGGGTGCATTTACATGTGTGAGCATCCAAAATTCTGGTTGTAGAATGCGTGATGGAGAAATTGGGCTGTAACATTACAGAAACTCACGTTTACATTCAGGCTAAAAACGAGGTCATCCTAAATGTTATGCGGCATGAATATGTCACTGCTCTGCAATTGTGGCACTTTGATATTTCCCATCTTTTTGGGCTGTGCAAGACTATGCCAAACAACTGGGACAACGGAACTGTACACAGAATGTTTATCATGCTTAACTTGCACTGTGGCACACACGTGTTTGGTGCAACTCCGTGTGCTGTAATTTTAATGTGAAACCCATGTGGCGATAATGTTTATTGTAGGCAATACGAGCAGTATTCCGCTGTGGGTATTGATAGCTGGGTCGGTTGAGACTGTGGCGGTCAATTTTGGAAACTGTCTTCTTTCACATGGCAACAGCGCTTCCTGTCATACTCCTTTAGGGACTATCTACATCTTCCATGACTAAGAGAAAAGCGAAATCTTTGGCGTGAAGTTGGTAATCCTAGTCGTTATTTATGTTCTAAATCGATTATGGTGGACCCTTTCCATTCATTACAAACAGCACGAGACTGCGCTTATGGTCTAAACTTAAAACTTCTTGGTATTTTGGTATTATTTTTCCAAAGGATCAGTGAAATCTGCACAGCAACAAGAACCACGATCGCACTTAACTGTGCGCGTCAGTCGCTTGCGCGCGCGGATTTTGGTCCAATTACAGGGTGCTTGTGTGGAGACACTTTAACTCCATTTATTTTTGCATCGCACCGTTGTTTTCCGGCTCTTCAGCGCAAAACGACCGATATTGGTAAGCGTTGCTACCACAATTCTGTTTTGTCTTAATTTTATGCCAAATATTGCTAATTTTGCCCGTGAGTCCTGAAGTTGCATTGTAACGTTTCGGTCAGGGCTGGACTGGTATTTCACACAGCCGCATTTATCCTTGCTTTACCTGTGTCAGAAAATCCAAAAAATGATAACCCGTTCACAGCGTTTCCAAGAGCTTGGTGACAATCCATTGCATGTTCACTCTATGCGTCAAGCTTGATGTCCAAGGGGTCACCGTCTCATATAGTGCAAGGCAGGGGACACCTTTGAATGATGCATTCGAAAATCTCACCGAATTCCATTTTTACTTTGTCTCTTTGCCACATTTTGGCTGTATGTGAGCGTGTGAATGATCATGTGGTAGCATTTAGAACTGCATCATTTTAACTTTACTTTCAAAAAAATCTTTCTGTAGGGATATTTTAAGGTCAACATTTAATGGCTGTATATCCAGTCAAGGTGGGAAAACTTCCCACCTGAAATTCAAATGTCTTTATGTCTAACAGCAAACATTCTGGTGTCCAGTTTGGGCCATTTTTGCACCAGCTCCTAACTTTTCTTTTAAAAACAAAGTTTGTATGCAAACATGTAGGAATAATCAAGTCTTCCAAGATACCCAGGCTTCATCTTTAAGCTTGACATTTTAAAGACTTAGCAAGCCATTCGGAATTGAAGGTAAACTAGATGTTTTTAAGAGTTCTTTTAAGTAAGTACCGTAAGTTCTTGTATCCATCATTTTCAGGAAACACGCAGAGTAGCATCTTTGCAAGAGGCTGCTGAGATGGGGCAAAAATAACAAAAATAAATAAATAAATAGTTTCGTTTACCCCTTACCTATGAACGACAAACTACCTTTTTTAAATTAAGAGACTGGTTCAGCCGTCTACAGAAGTTCATTACAAACTAACGTGAGTGACTCAAGTTCGCCGGAGTAGCAAGTAGGCTATAATTTAGGCAACTTCACAAAACGAATTGATCTGATTCGGCAGTTCTCTCAAACCAGTGTTGAAGCGCCATTAAACTTAACAGGTCACAAAGGTTAACAATAGCTGAGGTATATACAGTAGGCTTTATTGAATGCATACAGTTTGTCTTTAAATGTTCATAATGGGCCAAAATCGAAATACAAGCCCAAATATCTTACAATTATCTTGCTTTGCAATAGTCTGTTTACTTGTAGCTTCTTATATCCACTGGCCTTGTATAAACAATATGCAAAATAACTTCACTTATAGCCTACTCAAGTGCGCACGTGTGAGTGGTTGGTGGTGAGTTCAATTCCATGAAATAGAAATAGGAGAGGTCAATTAACTTACTATGAATTCAAGTAAACTAGTCGACACCCCCCGACAACATAATACAGGGAACCACATAAGATTCAAAATCATCCGAACTCTTCCGTTCAGGAAGAGAGACGCTCAGACTGCGGACGATTTTAAGTCCCCCAGAAGATGGCGATGAAGCGTTGCTCTGAGTGCACAAAATTTAAGATGCGTCAAGCGCTGTATGTTAATAAGACTTCATTGGACAAGTGTCCTCTTTACTACTACCAGCAAGTAGCATGACTGAGGGGTCAAAAATGAAACGCTTGCATAAAATACGTTTTCAACTTTTATTTCGTCACCAAACCAAAATCCCACATGCATTACATCCGCACCATTCTCCTAACACAAAACAAACAAATAACTTGTAGTCCCAAATACCCAAAATATGTCTGGACAACACTCATCACAACACATGCCAGCCAGGGCGAAAGTAATGTACTATTACTATGTTATATCGAAGGACGTACGTGTGTGTGGTTTGGGAGGATTTGTCATATTGGTGGTGCTGCAGCGGGACGTTCAGCACTTTGGCGGAGCAGAAGTGCGAAGAGAGAGGCCTGCCTTACTACAGCAGCACGATCAATACTGGAGGCTTCAGTACAGGATTAACTCCAATATTTACGTGCTGCTAAAGCAGGGCCGCCAAAAATCAGCATAGACGCTTCCGTAGAGCTCAACACACTCGCGCTCTCTTGCGCGCGCACAAAAGTCCGTCTAATAATTTTCTAGAGAATCTTAAAATGACGCACAGACTCGCTCGCGCACACGCACACAAAAGGGAACCATTTTCTATTCCCACTGCCGGGTAAGAAACTCACCTGCTTTGCATGCCCTGCAGTCAGCCCGGAACAAACACACCTTTAACACTGAAGTTGGTCTTCCGAGTTGCTTCCCATTAACCAACACTAACAAGAGCGCATACCTCCACACACACACACAGGCGCATCTCAAGGAATTAGAAGATAGTGGGAAAGGTATTTAATTTCATATATTTAATTCAAAAAGTTTAACTCATATTCTATACTGATAATACACAACGTGAACTTACTTTAAACCCTCGGTTGCATTTTGATGCTGACATCTTGCAGGTAATATATTATACACAATATTCCAATTCACTGAGATGCACCTGTGCACACACGTCCTCACACACACACACAATCACAAAAGAACTCACACACCTTATTCCAGACGTTACTGCCGCAGCACAGTACGGCCTGCACCCCCTTAAAACCCACAAACCATTCTGTGCTGCTACAGCACCGCAGGCCACACACTCGCACACACAAACACACACACTTGCACACACACACACACTCACAAACACGTACACACACTTTATTTTGAGATTGTACCATTAGTGGCCGCACGCTTCACACTCACAGGCACTCACACACAAGGCCACTCCATCAACTTCGTGGTCCTGGAGAGGGCAAAAAAAGAGAAAGCACAACAGAAGAAGAAAAAAAAATCAGGTAGATTAGATATTTTTTACAATAAAATTAACAAATACAAGTGATACATGGTTTTTGGAAATATGCTGGTTAGAAAACCAAATATTGCAAAAATGTCTCAACTGTTTTGGACCATCCTCCAAAAAAATAAGCTTATACCGCCACTGCAAGTAAAATATAAAAGTCATTTGAAAATGAAAGCTCTGGTTTTGTTGACCTGGGAAAAGCCTGTTTTTCCATTGTCCAAAAGGATGCTGTGCCATTACAACAGTTGTGCAAGAACATGGCAGCCTGATCCTTCCAATAGGGTGATTAAGTTGGGCCCAAAGACTGTCTACATACACAGTCACTGCTTGGGCCACTTCTTGCACACCCCTCGTCACCTCTGCCCCGGAACCCTTGTCCGACGCAGCGCACAGAAAGCTTCATGTACATGACAAAATGCCAGAGAACGCATCAACCCCAAGTCAGCTGGTGAGATATGAGCAAGCAAAGCAGGGAGGGAGGATAAGGGCAGAGGAAGGCTGTTTTAAACAAATATAGAAGAGGGTGAGGAGATAAGAGGGTGACCGTTACGACGAAAGAACCCCGTCAGATAAAAAAAACCTTCAGCCCCGTCCTCCCCGAGCTCTTCTTCGACGTCAGAGCTGATGACGCATCGGGGAATGGGTCCTCCCCGTGTGGATCGTGCGTCTGGTGCCGGGAAAGGTCTTCGGTTTAGCCCCTACATGTCCAAAGGGACGTAGCAGTAGTGTCCGCGCCTTCGTCTAATTACAGCGTTTCGCCTGGTGCACACCCACAAGAAGGTACAGAAAGGGTAGACCACATACAAGGGCTCTAAGTGTAATTTTATCAACCTGTATTGAAAATTACTGATGGGCCTGACCCAAAACCTTTGTTTCCTCATCCATGTTCTGGCCTGTATTGCCACTTGTGATTTATTTTAATATATGATTTTGAAATGATTTAGCTCCTGTGTGTGGACTCCCCCTTTCTTCACCTTGTCCAAAGGGCTTAGGTTGGTTTTTAATGCAGTCACCCAGTAAGCCAGCACAGAGTGTGTGTGTGTGTGAGAGAGATTCTATATGAAGGAACTCTGAGGGTGTGTGTGTGTGTGTTATTCTATATTAAGGGAACTCTAAGTGTGTATGTGTATATATATGTGTGTGTGTGTTATTCTATATGAAGGGAATTCTAAGTGTGTATGTGTATATATATGTGTGTGTGTATGTGGTGTGTGTGTGTGTGTGTGTGTGTGTGTGTGTGTGTGTGTGTGTGTGTGTGTGTGTGTGTGTGTGTGTGTGTGTGTGTTGGCCCAGTCTGCCCTGGCTCTGGCCCTGCCCTGTCCCACATCTGGCTGCTCGCAAGTGCTGCGTGTCACTTATGGCCAGAGGCAGTGACGCCTCATGCAGCATCACAGTCAGGCGACAGATAGCGCACGGTGACGAAACACTAGATGTTTGACAACAGAAGCTCCGCTTACGCAACTCTGGCAAGGAACAGCGGTGCCCTGTGCTTGACTCGAAAGCAAGGTTTTGCAAGTTGCATGAAAGGCTCGTGTGTGGAAAATCTGCCTAGGACACACAGGAACCATCAAAGGTTCAAGAATCAGTGTCAGTCATTAGTGCTCTTACTTACACAAAATCACCATTCAGTACTTACCCCTACCGTGTGCATTTTAAAAATACATACACACACAATAAGGAACACAGCTTTCCATCACACGTCTGTTAACAAATTCATTTAGCACAATTTGACACAGACAAGAGTATTAATGTGAATCTGGTTAGTTCCATCTCGCTTTACCAATTAGCAGAGTCCCGTGTCAGAGTTTGCTAAGTGAATAGATGGATAGGGAAGCAGATAAATAAACAAACAAGTAAATAATCATTTTCTTGCAACATAATTTTTTTTTTTCACCCCTTATAGCTTCTTCAACCATTAGGTCTGTGACAACTTAAAAGGGCATAATGTCTAGGGTTTCCTTAAACTACTGGCATTTCTTTAACATTCGATCTACTCGTGAGACCTGTACTAGCAGTGGATCTGCTAATAAGAGTCGTAATGAAAACTTAATCAAGCCGTGCTTTGTGACATTAGCTTAAGGCAGATCAACACAAACTGGTTCCACAACTCTGTGTGAACATGAGCAGCACAGAGTCCCGCAGCGAGCCAAGCAAGGCAGGCAGGCAGGCAGGCAGGGTGACTGCACACTCACACTCTCAGACCTGGTGACATAACAGCACGCACACACACAGACACAGACACACACACACACACACACACACACACACACGATCCCTCTCAATGTAAGCTCCCTATTCCTGCTGTGACTTAGTAAGTGAATGAATTTACAGCTAAGAAGGATGGGGGGGGGGGGGGGGGGGGATACACACACACACACACACACTTCACTCCCAGAAGTCGAAATCAATATTTTAACCAAAACCATACACACCAGACCGGTAACTACTTTTTTTTATCATTACATGCTTCACATGTTAAAAGTGAAAAACAGCTGAATCAACAAATCGAGGCTTAATATTCATTACAGACATGCAAAAAGTCAGCAGAAAGATAACATGAATTTCAATTCATACTCTTACTGGAGAGAGGAAAACCAAATGGCCTAAAATGCACCAGAGGGAGGTACACCCATGACGTGACAAACGTACAGACTTTGTGTTCTGTTCAGAAACAGGAAAAGGTTCCCAGGAAGTTGTAATTAATTAGTCCCTGTTGACAACTGTCAGCGCTTTCTGCTCATCTGTCACATGCTTTTATGTGACAGGTGTAAACAAGAGTGTGTTCAGTCTAAATGTTTTTTTTTTAATCCAACGCAACCATGTGCATTCAGAAAAGTTCATACTTCTAAATTACTTTTAATGCACATTTAACCAGATAATATTAGGTGGTGCCAGGACACAACCAAAAAAAACAGGGATTATTTGGCCTACTTTGGTTTAATAATAAGAGTTCATATAATTTCAGAAAAATCTAGACATCTAACAGCTGATTGTTAAAATTTACTGTAATTTGTCAGAAATATAAGAGGTAGTATATTGTAATAATACACTGTATTGTTACTGATACTGTTGACCCATTAATATTAAGGTTATAACCTACTTTATTATGAATAATTTCAAATTCGTGTGCTGCTGTAGTAACAGCAATACTGTTGTCTTTATTTCTTCTCCCTATCACACACATCTGCAGAAATGGCATGCAATTAAATGCCTAGGCTAATCCATGATTGCTTCAAATTCCCGTTCTTACCCATATCATTTTCTCCTCGAGAGCTGGGCTCCTCTGCTCGAATCCTGTGGCAAGGACAGAAGCAAAGGAAGAACAAGGGGCAAATTAGAGGGAAAAATGCTCAAACATCTGAAAGGTGTGTGTGTGTGTGTGTGTGTGTGTGTGTGTGTGTGTGTGTGTGTGTGTGTGTGTGTGTGTGTGAGAGAGAGAGAGAGAGAGAGAGAGAGAGAGAGAGAGAGAGAGAGAGAGAGAGAGAGAGAGAGAGAGAGAGAGAGAGAGAGAGAGAGAGAGAGAGAGAGATAGAGATAGAGAGTGATGTGCAAGTTTTGCTGGTTTTGGCTACTGGTAAAAAATAAATAAATAAATAAAAAGTGTCACAGGGCTGATCGAAAATAAAAATAAGCCTTAAACACAGCAGAATATCTGATTAGAAAGCAGAGCAGATGGGTAAGTGAAGTTTTGTATAGTTGTCTTGTATAGTTATTATACAGTCCTATATAGTTATGATCTAGTTAATACACATTATTATTATGAGCAAATCCCCCAAAAAACTAATGTTTCCAGGACTCCCCTAATAATAATTTAGAAATATATATTTATTTCAATTGAGGTCAAATTTATATCTTAAAAGGTTACCAGGCGTTCCTTAATTACACAAACACACCTCTCCTCCCTTGCAGCAGTTGGTAACTGTGTGTGTGTGTGTGTGTGTGCACAAGAGAGAAAAAAAGTAAAGGTCTGCCACTTGGGGAGGGAGGCAGCTGGCTATTAGGTGACCCCAGTATGCGAGAACGCTCAGTATAAAAAGGCAAGGGTCGAAGGTCACAGAGCCAACATCTGACCCCTGCTCCGCTTGCGGGGGGTGGGCAGGGGGGAGGTCACTTGTCAATTTACTAGAGGTGAGGCATCACAAAACTTTCAACAAGGGATGTCACACTCTGCACTTCAACTGCCATCACAAGTTAAACAGCAATACTAAATGTAAAAAAATTAAATAAAATAAAATTCTACACACACACACATTATTTTGTTTTTTTGTCAGTTTTGTACCGTTTGCATATAGAACTGGTTATCAGTTACTCTTAAACAAGTGAGCCACATGCAGTAGCATCCTGGGGCTCAATTACATTACAGAAGTAATTCTGTGATACTGTATACTGTTATAATACATCTTGAACTGCAACTTTAACAAAAATGTTTACCAGCTCCATACCATTGTGAGAAGTAAATAATACAAATACTGCTATAAAACCCTATAATGGTGTTTGTGTGTGTGTAACATGTGTTTAACTGCTTAAAGGATTACTGTGACACTATATTCTGGCCTGATCCCCCACGTCAGGCCCCTGTGTCCTGTCCCACATGACTGGGGTTCAGCCTGCTCTGAGGATGCAGTGAATATCAGGAGTCAGCTATTATTAGCTAAACAGCCCCCATGAATTACAACATGAGTGCAAAAATCCCCACGTGGAAAAAGAAAATACCCTCGAGCTCATTAAAACCATTTTTGTTTTCACAGCCAAAAGTGGCCACTGAAACCATCAGACTTTCATGAAAGCCAAAAAAAAAAAACAAGTTCAGGCGTTAACACACGTGTGCAAATGTTCAGAACATCCTACAAATACTGTGGTACCAAATGCTACTGTCCCACAAAAAAAAGGCTGCCAACAGGAATTGCGAACTAAATGTTTCTCAGGAGGACAGTAAACAAAACCTCCTACCCAGGAATGTCAAAGTTACACTCCTCTTACATGAAAACCACACACACACACACACACGATTGATTCAGATTCGAATCAGAATGATCTTCGAGGAGATAATTACACAAGACTTTCGAAATGACAGGAAAGCATCTCTATAATGTGTAATAGGTAAAAAAAAAATTTTAGTCAAAAAAGGGGAAGGTCTGTGTGTGTGCGAGTGTGTGTGTGTGTCTGTTTTTTTTTCACACATTCAGTGACTGTATTTTAATGTAATTAAAACTCACTAGCACATTACATGACAGCTAATGAGTTGAAAGCGAGGGAAGGCATGCGAGTTGACCTTATACATCAGTGAGCATAATCGTGTGGGTGGCTGTGGCCCAGGACCTAAAGGTGGAGCGGTCAGTCACATATTGTAGGGATCCCAGCTAAAGGCCAACCCCATCTGCCCCTGTGTCCACCCAGCATCACCCAGTGGCACGAAACCAAGCCTGTAAGACATGCTGTACGTACAGCACGACTTGTACAGTGCCCTAAACACCGCACAACAAAGTGTATTTCTGCAAGCTGTGTAAATGTAAGTCCGTCAGAGAAGTAAGAAGTATAGCTTTGAGGATAGTACGTCATGCTTGCTAATTTAATTTCATTATGATTACCAAAAGTCTGAGCAACTGTGCTTTTTCAAGCAGGTCTGTGAGTTCCGGCAGCAGTAAGTTAAGGCATGTGATGCCTCGCTCACTAAGTGTATACAGTGTGGGGTTGTGCGTGCGTGTGTGTGTGTGCGTGCGTGTGTGTGTGTGCCTGACCCTGAGTGGATGTCTATGAAAAAAAATGATAAAAGGAAGACAGAACTCTAGCTCACCACTAGCTACAAGCAACTTTAAGAAGGGGAAAAAGGAAAAAAAAGAACAGTTCATGTGAAGCAACATATTAGGAAGTCAAAACAGAAATGCAAAATCTATTTAAAATAAAAGGCCATTAAAATTGTATACTTCTACAAATGACTATTAAACTATTTGCACAGTTATTTAAATACCCAACATTTTTTTGTTATATTTTCACAGGCTAGTTGGGGGTGTGTACATTCTGTGTGCTGGTAGGTGTACATATACCTAAAAACACCACTGAAAATGTATATATGACCACACAGCTCCAGCACACACACATAGAAAACACCTCCACGGGAAACAATCGCAAATAATCCATCTTTACTAGTGTGGAGACATAACAAAGAAAAGCATAACCCATCTCTGGCCATTTCTACTGCTACACTTTGGCCATATGACCATCTTAACTTAATACTTGAAAAACCAACCACAAACAACCAAAACAAAAAATATATAAAATTACTTTGTTCATCAGTATACAGGATCTGACTCTCCCTGTGTCCAACACACACAATTCAGAAAAGGGAGAGTTGGCCAAAAAAAAAGAAAGAAAAAAAAAGAAAAAGGGGGTACCAAAATAACCACAAATCCTAATCCGACAAATAACTTAATCCTGCAGTAAATAATTATTTTTAAAGAGAGAGAGAAAGTAAGAAGTCATAATGTCTAAATGTTCTTACAGAAGGAAACAGTAAAAATCCAAGTACTGGTCACTCTCCTGCATCAGGAAGTGTTAAGTGTATGTGAGTGTGTGAGGTTGAGTGTTTGTGTGTGTGTGCTCTCAATGTCAGTGGGCAGTGTGACACTGTGGTTGAGTGTGTGTGTGTGTGTGTGTGTGTGTGTGTGTGTGTGTGTGTGTGTGTGTGTGTGTGTGTGTGTGTGTGTGCACAACTGCATGAGAATGTACATGTGTTAAAAGGTTGTTTTGGTAAGTGTGCATCAGTGTATGTCTGGGGGTTCAGTGTGTGTCTATGTGTGTGTGTGTGTGTGTGTGTGTGTGTAGTGAAACTGTTGCACCTACTAGGCAATCCCATGTTGACGTTCTGCTCAGCAACTTGCACAGAAACTTTCACTTCTGGATTTGGCTTAGCATCCACCCACTGTTGACCCGGCCCTCTCGCCTCTAGTGATCTCGCTACAAGCACAAGGGGACACAGACACACAGAGGAAATCAGAAGCAACGAACCAACACAGCAACCCCACAGCCTGAATTCAATTTAGCTCATTCACTATTTGTAGTGCATTATCACCATGAATATGCTCTCAGAAAACTGTACATAAAAGGTGGCCAAATAGGTTGGTGCAATCAAAAGCAATGAACTCTCCAGCAACACACTCGCCAGTCTGTTAGGCAGTTATCCCCTTTTTGTCTGTTTATTGTTTAGAAACACACACAAAAGCTGGGCCTAAATAATCAATTAATTTGTAAATCTTAAACAATCTGGACTCTGACACAAGAGGTGAATAGGCATTCTTGCTACCATGCAGCATTCATGCCTAATGTCTGAGTGCAAGAGTGTGTGTGTGTGTGTGAGTGTGTGTTCTGAAGCAAGGCCTCTAATCCACAGGAATCAAACACTTGAGACAAAGTGGGTTTTAAAACCACCACCACCTGCACAATTTTACACCAAATGACACAAACACACAAAATCCCCACCTTATTCGTTTATTTTTATTTACAGAAAAAACTTCTGCACATGTATGTGATTTATATATTTCCAATTGGTGTAATAGTACTGAAAGTGGGAAGGTGCAGAGTATTCTTTTAAGATAAAAAAAATACTCCCTCACACACACTACAACACAGAATGTGATCAGTCTCATTTCTGAAGCTTATGTGAGAGTTATGTCTCTCTGACCACCTTCTACAAAGATAAAAGTGGATATTGAACAACAAGAAAATTAGACTGAGTTAACAAAAAAGAAAAGGATTTCATTTTTTCAGTAAGACAGGAGAAAGGGGGAGTCCTCATCAGAGGTGTCATGAGATTGTCCCCTTCACCTTTGTAAAATATTGAGAAATTATATATGGGACCAGGTGTAAAGCAGTTCTCTTCACTAAAGCCTCATTTTTTTTATTAAATGTATACATTTGCTCACCTTTGCATTTTATTCACTACAGTGTTTTATTGTTTTAGGGACTGGACTGGTTTACACTTGTGTCTTGGATAAATGGACAAAATACACTACACTACAATACACCAAGTGTACAGAAACTCCACTTTTCGGCTTACTAATATTTCTGCTGGGGTTTGAGGAGAAGTGTGAGGTGTGGTTTGTCTATCAGGATGATGACAAAAAAAAAGTTTTTAAGTTTTCTGAGTTTATTGATTAGGACACCTGGAATCATTCCAGCGTGTCCCTGGAGAAGCCTCTGTAATAATATTCAAATACTGTATGTATATAAACATTAGTGGTATATAACTGTCAAAACAATACTGTAATTTTTATGCACACTATATAGCTTATTGAGGAAGAAACACACCAGAGAACATGCATTTTCCCATGATCATCTCTACCTCCCTGTGGTGTGTGTGTGTGTGTGAGTGTGTGTCTCTCTCTTTCTCTGTATATGTTGTTTTACAGGATAATTTCTTTTTGGGAAGTCACTTATAATGTTCATTGTCTGCAATAATAAAGTACTCATATACACTCGTGAATAAATCATGAATTACCAGGAATTTAATTTTCTTTTTTTCCCTTTAACTCATGTGCAAAGCCTTTTTCATGTCTAACCATTTTAACTCAAGTGTTGTTCACAAAATATTTTAATTAAAAATTAAGTTCATGGGTAATGATAATTTAGCAGCTTTCCCAGTACACACGTGTATATAATGTACATGATAAGTTTTATTAGAAACAATTTGATAAGACTTAGCACTGCATGTAGGGGGAAAATGTACAAGTTTCCATTTTTACACAGGATGGGGTTTTGCCCATACGCACTGTATCTATTAATCTATAATGTTTATAATTCATCTTGGCCATGTGGATAGTTTAATCGGGAATATGGGACATCAGATATTCCAGAATTTTCTAAGCAGTAAATGCAACAGCTAGAACACCACCAAATATTGCTTCAATTGAAAATGAGTTCCTTGAGTGACTCGAGGGAAAAGTACCAAAAGTGGCTAATTACGATCGGACAGCTGATACCGAGATCCACAGCAAGGTTTCATATTAGTACTTTTCTGTCGCACTCCAGCAAAAACTGAACCGAGAGTGGTTTCTCTTAACTCGTGTCACATCAATATTCTCAAGACGAGGATTTATGCCAGACGTCACAGAAACCCACAAGACGCAGTAGGTAAGCGGGGCCCTTTTATAAAACAGACGGCTGGAAGAAAAACCCTTCGCTAATTTGAAGCACGAGTTTAGCCCTGCCCGGACAACAGTCTACTCGGCTCTCCTAAGCGAAGCACCAGGTACGGCACGCCCTCCGGAGCATCCAGCGCGCACAGGCCACTCGACCCCGGGCCCACCTCATCACACAGACTACCCGGGCACGTCTCAACCAAAGCATGACACTAAACGCGTATTGGAAGCCCAACTGACATCCATCAATTTTCTAACCACGTCCAGATTAAGAACATATTTTGCCAAAGTCGCTGCATGTTCTATTACTCAATAGCTTTTTTAACACAGTCGCTAGCTGGAAGTTTTTGGGCCTAACTTATATATGGGGTTAGTCATGGGCGAATGCTCCTAGAAACAAGCGGTCATGTCTCTTTTATAATTTACAGAAACAAATCCGAAAAAGTTGCCTCTGGAAGCACTGCTTATTGATCTAGCTATGGTGAATGACTCGACAGAAGACAGGCCACAATGAGCGTGGGTGTGAGAGGAGGGAGAGGAGGGAGGTTAAATTACGAGTGTACCCAGAAATTAGGCCAACCAAGTTAGCTGGCTAGCTATAAAAATCCTCACTGGGCTACAGCAAGACCCTTCACATTAGGATTACTGCGCACTGATATTGATCAGGCCACAAAGAGATTCATTTTCATATGCATGACTCATGAAAACCTATGGTTGAACTACGTGGGTGATAGTTCCTTAATGCACGTTGCCACCAACTTTCCCATCTGTTAAGTTAGCCATCTTGTTCGAAGAAAATGCAATAACGCAACCCATCAAGCTTTTTTGCAGAGCCACAGAAATAGAGTACAATTTTCAAAATGACCCAAATGGCAAACAGGAAAACTACCACTACTTTTTTCTTTTTTTAGAAAAAAGTACATGGAAATGAACACTGCGCCACTGTACACAGCAAAGCAGTGCATAATAATAAGTAGTACCAGTTAGACAAATGAAATACTGCATATTCAGCACTACACAGCAAACTTAACGTTAACATTACTTGCCAGAACAATGACACACAGCATAAGGAAATAAAATGTCCCATACCTTTTCTGAAATTGACGCACAGATGAATTTGTTACTTTCTTTTCCTCGGGAGATAGCGGTTTCGAGAATTTAAAACCAAGCTGTCACAAAGGCAATGCACGTTATACCTAACTAAATACAGCGAGTCAAATGGCTAGCTGGTTAGCTTGGGAACTTTACATAATGCTAACAGCAGCTGGCTAACGACAACTAGCCCATTCCTGAAGACGCAACTAAACGGAGCTAAAATGGCGCAAATCTCAGAATACGCCAAATAACCGAACGAACATCACAATACTCAGTCTACACGATAACTATACACATTACTACAACGCCGCGATAATTACGAGCAAACAACTCTGTAAAAAAAGTCTAAAGGCGTAGAAAGACCAGCTGTAAGCCCTTCTATGCAGCACCGCTGTCAGACTTGTACAAGAGGAGCAGACAGACTGGAGCTCCAGCTGTAACGTTACTCCCGCTCAAAAACACTGTATAACGATACACGACAAAGACCGCCAAAGATGACCTGCACCTTCGCTCAATCGAGATTATGTGCACTATTTTTTCGTTATTTTTCCGCATTTTTACAAGATCGACGTTGATTTTTTATATTTTTTGAAAAATATTCGCAGAGTCAGAAATACAGGAACCTTCCTCCTCCGCTTCTTTCGTCCACTCCAAGTTCGCGTCAATCGCTCATTCGACAATACATCTGATTAACTTTGAATAAACCGCAGCTATTTCATATGGAAGCACATATTTTTCTGTTTCTATTTAATCGCATTTAACCTTCCTGAGCTTTGTTTGTCGGTTCGCAGCTGCTGTTGATAATATCGCTGTTCACTCTCGAAAATGGCGCCGAAAGTGACTCTTCTCATTCAAACCGGTTAGAGACGCCCCCTCCCAGCGTGAGCATGCCGGGAACACGAAAAGCGAAGGGGATTGGAGAACACAGCTAGCAACATACACGGACGTTTCTAGTGGACAAGAAACGGTGGCAAAATTATTATGATTTAAAGCAAATGAAAAACAGGAGGGAATTTTTTTCTTAACAGGGACGAACATACTCGACAGAACAGTGAACTTGAAACTTTGGGATGCGCCTGGAAAGAGCTGGCCATCTTACACTGTTTCTTCTTCGATGTTACTATAACGTTTGTTAAATTCACTGTCCTTCGAATCTGACAAGTAGGATAGATCAAAGCCAAGATAGGCTGCAGTAAAAAATGGTGCGTTTATTTTTTCGGTAAGATAAGTACAGTATGGTCAACAACTACATGTCATGCACCACCTAAAAGCAAATTCTCACTACTTTTGGATTAAAGTGATACTAGGCGTTAGTGCAGGTATACAGCCGCACAGAACTGGTTGGCCTCAGACTCGGCACTACTTCGAAATGGACACTCTACAGAGGAAGCTGACCTGATTTTACAAAGGTGCAGTGTGACATAGTCTGTGGGCCAGAATACACATTTTCACAATTGAGCTCCTGGCAAGCAGATAGCAGGGTATAGATCAATCCTACAAGCCTCATATGGTTCTGTGCTTTTAGGTGTAGGCCTACTGTACATAAGTGAATTTGTCATTTTACCCATGTGGCTAATCCTTTTCTCCACAGATGACATTGCCTCACTCTTCCATCTAGAAAGGTAACCATATTATACAGTGCATAGCCTACAGACAGGAGTACAAAAAATATCACAAGATATCTTAACATCTATTTTTTAATTGTATTGACAAGAATCTCCCTCTGCATATGCTACCCTGAAGTCTGTGTTTAGATTTTTTTTACTAAAGCAGGAAGAGGGTATTCTTGTTAGTATATGTATCTTTTGAAGAAGACAGTGCAGAAGAGAAGACAGAGAGCATTCTCCTGGACCTACTGCCCTTGGAGCTGAGGACAGTGTGAACGCTAAATTGTGTTTGAGTACACAGACTAGCTAGCTAAGGAAGTGTTGAGTCAGCCAGCTGGTCTTAAGTCTGCACACAAAGTCTAATAAAAAAAATGACTCTTAGAGAGCAATTTTATGAATCACTTTCAACTATCAAACCGAATAAGCGAGCTGAGGTTTTGTGTACATGAGGAAAGTGTGAGTACTAACCATGTAATAACAATGGTGTGAGAATATCTGTGAGATTTTGAGACAGTAATTGAGTCAACTATCTATGTTCAGTGGATATACAGATCACTGACTAGATGTTCTTCAGCATACCTTTACTTGACATTTTGGGTCTCTATTGTGTCTTTTCAAGTGCATTTAGTGATGTGGCCAGCTGATTCAGGAGTAAGCCTTCTCACTTAAGTAAGATTCAGGTAAGATCGCATCACTGAGCACTATGAACCTTTGTCTTTTACCTGTGTAACTAAAATGACAATACCTGCCATTTGAGGCACAGCGATCAATGTCAAGTATAATTCAATACTGAGTAAACTTAAAAAATGTAATAACAGTCGTGTCAGAGTACTAATGAAGAAATCAACAACATGGGCTATGCCAACTTCACCCCACACACCATGACAACAACCCAAGACAGATGACAATGTTTGGAGCTTGGCAAAAAAATAAATAAAACGCAGCCGGGCCCACCGGGCCTACTGTTTTACACGGTACTGTCCAGAGCTGTGGATCTATCTATCTACAGCTCTGGCAATGTTATGTCAGTGATAAGTTGAAACTGTAGTATTACTGAACATGATACTAAACCTTTTCAGTAGCAGTCATGTTTGATTGCTTATTGCCAGTCTCATTCTCCAGTATCCCAACAGACACATTTTTTTAAGAAAATATTTTAGAAATACAAAAGGCCAGCTCTTTGTCAGAATTCACAAGAAAAGACAAGAAACACGACCCTTCTTTAAATTGTAACTGTATTTGTAATAATAGTTGTACCTCTTTAAGTTCATTCAGAATTGTCATTTGGCCTCCTGAAAGTAAAATAAAATGACCACAGTAGTGATGTGTTTTTTTCATAATGGAAGTACACCAAAATCTCCATCTTCACTCTACTACTTCGTTTATTTCTCCCAAGCATGAAGGTTTAATTTTCATGAATATCACAGTCCCCCAGATCCACACATGAACATGACTCCACAGGATAAGTTGCAGCTTAGTGCAGAGCAAGAATTCTCCGGGGGAACTTGCTTGCACCCCATCACTTGTCAAAGAGTGTTTTGTTGTGGTGTGAAAGTAGGGTAGCGGAGGCGGAGGGGGGTGAGTGAGGGGGTTACACAGGAGGGGGGTGGGGAGAGGGTTTTGTTCTCCCATTCAGGAGTGGCAGGGGCTCCTCCCCCGTGCCCCCAGACATCTGTAGCAGCTGCTGCCCCTGGCCCCCGCTCCTCGGCCCGGGTGTGGAGGGACGAGGGGGTGTTGTGTAGAGCCGCCTCTCCCTTTATGGTGGCCAAAGCCTGCACACTTAGGCTACAACATCTATCAAAAAGCCAACAGTAGCCGTGAGGTCACCCTGAAAACACAACAGTGACCTTTCGACCCCTTAAGTGAGCTGGTCTCATAAGCTTCTGGCCTCTCGTGCTCATTTACTCACCTATTGAACAACCCCCGCCCCCACACCAAAACAACAACAAATGACAAGACACATTTTACCATTTAATTGCTCGTTTTTGATATGATAGGGTCCACTGTAGGATTATTTGACTTTGCATATTATAAACACTGAAACCTCTTTTACTCTCATGATGTTTGCCTCTGACACAAGATATTTTCTGGGTTGACAGTCATGCAATAGAGTTGAACCTATGGAAAGGCCTAATGGCCCACAGTATAAAACTACATAGCCTATATAACTAAGAGGGATAGGTTTATTTAGTCCACCCTATGCAAAAGTCACATGACTCTTAACTGAGGCAAGGAGCTTAAAGGATTTTTGCTAATGACATGTTTTAACTAATATTACTGACCAAATTAGAGCTGAGTTTCAGACATTGACTGTTTAATTCCTATACTGCCAATTTACCTTTACACCACAGCTGCAGTCTAACCTATTTCCACATAGCCTACGACAGATAGGCTCGTTCCTCCCAATTAAGGTTGTGTGGTAGGCTCATCTGCCTGTCCAAGATTCAGAGAGACATTGGAGGCCATAACGTGAATTTTATGTTGATGGCACAATAGCTTTGAGTCAATTTTCCACCTACAGCCTATTCAACTGCAGGCATTGTGGACAATTGCGCTCTCTCTGCTACCATTTCAAATAATATTTAAAAAGACTAAACATGAAAGATAGATGTGTACATAGCCTACTAATGTTTAATCCCAGTACGGTAGTCGATTTCAGTTCAAGTTTAGGACATGTGTAACGAGAGAGTAGCGGCACTTGCCTCCATGGTTTCACAGACCCGCTGTTTCCAACCCAAACGGAAGTCCCGCCCCTCAGCTTTACTCCGATGATGTAACCCCTGTCCAAATTTAGCATGTTGTTGATGCTTCAGAAGTTTTTTCCTCTGGCTGAGACTGCTGTCTATTACTCGACGTCATAACTATCCTGTTATTATTGTAAACAGTATGCCTGCTTGCTTTGCACTGTCGCCCTCCACCTAACCAAATTCTCCGTGGCTCTTTGTTCACAAAGTAGAGGAATCGACACCGCACCAGTCCATCCAACATTTACCCTTGCCATAATACAAATGTAGAGCACGCAATCATAGTAAACGTTCTAACTGAGCAACATGTGAGCCCGAATTATATGATATCGCAACAGAATTAGACTATATAATTTAGAGCTGCGACTGGACAGCTAATCACACAGCTCGTTGCAGCCGTAAGAAATTACATCAAGCCGGCACTTCGTGTTCGAGCTTCACAAAGCATTCCTTAAGAGACGCGGAATTTTAAAACTGACTCAGTATTAGGCATAGATATTTCGCACTCGTAATCAAGCGACCCACGCGTTATCAATAGGCTACAACAATGCGCTTTATATTATTCTTTCACAATATGAATGATAAAGTAAATAAAATTGATTGTAGCTTTTGCTATTCGATTCAAAGTACACAATGACTCGTAACTCAACAAAAATACATGCAATGCCCTGGATGGTAGCGCCATTCTTTATAGTTTACACTCAGTAGCTGTGAACCGTGGTTTGATCATTTGCGTCCCCCATGGTGCGCGGAAATACGCTACAGTATGATAAACTCAATGATGTAGGTTAAGGTAGCTGGGTTTGTTTTTGCCCGCGAAAAACAGCGCACTCCAACTTTAATCTTCAGTAATGAAAACGACCTATAGAACACAAATCATGCTTTCGGGCATTATGGACATGCCAAAAATAGGAGCAGTGGTTATAGGACGATGAACGATGAGTAGGCTATAGATAGAGATTACAAAATAGCCTACTGCGAGTGGTTAATGACACTTACTTGAGTCTCCGAAACCTGGAAAGCGCCGTTCATCCCCGCGAACATGTCAACAAAACGCTCTAGAGTAATTGTATTCCGTGAGGTAGCGGGACTCCCATCAGTCTGCCAATGCCGGACCGTGTCTGTTTTTATTGCAATTACGGCAAGCTTCAAGGAAGTTGTCCTTTTGTTCCAGTATTTATACATTGCGTCAACGTTGCGAGGAGAGAAGGCGGAGCGGTGACACTTGGCGAAAAAAGCAAACACACGACCTTATGTACACAAAACTAGACCCTCCACCCTAACCAAATCGACGGATCAGATTAGATCACGTGTTCCCGTACAACTAACCTATCAACCAAACAACAGCAGGATGATGTGCCCAAGCGCTTGGAGAGTGATACGCACGCTGACACGGGTATGGGTCCGTGCCGACGGGCCATAGGCTATGGGTTGGTGAGAGGAGTTCCAAGTGCCAAGTCTCCCTGCTCCACACTGCGCTGCCAGGGCGAGACGCGGGGCTCCTATAGACTGCAGTCTGCTTGTGTTTCAGTGCACAGCCTGCAGGTCGGAAAACTGTCATGAGGGAGGAGTGAGAGAGAGAGAGAGCTAGAGAGAGAGGGAGCGAGCGAGAGAGGAAGAGCGCTCCTTTCACAGTTCTAGACATCAGTTATTATCGGTAAGTCCGGGGATGTCCTTGCCTCTAAACCCCACGACTAGAAACTCGTGTTGGCGGCTTTGTGCCGGTTTAATTATGGTCACCTGCTGCCCCTCTTACCACAGAATTGCATCACGAAGTTTACGTATTGTTTGCGCGCCTTTCCTCTGGTCTCCTGTTTGGACCAGCAAACGAGGCAACTGCACCCCAGGTAATTGTGATTATCTCTACAAATCCACACGAGGCTACATTTTGTTTGATACTTGAGACATAACTTAAATGTTGACAGCTGACATCAGCGAAAATCGGGAATTAAATGTATTTGATCTATCTAGGAAGAAACTTGTTTGTGTTAAATGTGTGTTTTTTTTAGTGCGGCGGCGACTTGGACACCTGGACGCAAAACGCAGAAGGCCTATGGAGTGCATGGGTATTTTTCCTCATTCCAAGCACTCTGCTAACATAATAAAGGGACAGTTTTCCTTTTTGTGTGTTGTGTATGTCTCCTTAAATGTCTGTAAAGTTATCCTTAATTGTAGATGATTTGCTGATAAGTTTGTATAGGCTACCCTATGCTGTGGGACCCATTACGCATGTGGGTGCACATTTTATTTATGCAAATAAACAACAGTCTTTACAAATTAACACCTAGCTTGATCTCATTTAGCACTGTACAGGAATAGACTTTTACGATAAGGCTTAATGACACGTAGCCTATGTCACCCTACCATTAGTTTAGTGCTGTTCATCTCAAAATGTGTGTGGGTCCGTTATATTACTGTGGGAAAAGCCAAATAGTTATTAGACTGAGACAAAAAAATGTTTCATTCCATTTGATGCGGAATATTGTGCTTTACGCACACGGCTAGAAATTAATGACCACCAATGCAGAAAACATACGGCCTGCTGCCACAGTATGCAGCAAACTTCTGTAGAGGTCATCCAGTGCATGCGCTTAGAAGAGAGATGGACTTTTCAGCAGCTGCTGACACAAGTAGCCTACGTTTAGACAAACAAAAATGGTAAAACTTACAATGGTAGATGCTATCTGCTGAGGACATGCTTAACTTAAAGAAACAAATGGATACTGCTAAAGTGCGCTTTAATTCAAACTACACAGTATTTTAATTCGGCCAAAAATGCATTAGGATTCTTTTGTAATCCAAGTGATCATGTTGTCTATGAGTCTATTATAAAAGAGTGAGGCTTCAGTCATTCAATATTCAATTAAAAAAAAACCTTCAACCTGCTTATGTAAAATCATGCCAACAGGTTTGGCTATTTGGCCAAGTTTGAGCACAAACCCTAATATTGTAAACTGCTGAATTATGGATCAAAACACCATTCAAGTCGAGAATATGGAGAATTTTGTGGGCATTGCTTTTATAACCTTTCTGAGACAAATTAAAACTTGTGAGCTCATGGTCACTCATGCATGCCTCTAAATTGATAGTAATTTAGCGCCTTATATTCAGTACAAAAGGGCAATAGAAGATGCACATGTTGCTTTTGTAGAAACAAAAGCAGGGTCGCAGAGACATCGTGGACCTGCCAGAAATTTATTTGTCATTCCAGTAAACGAATTCATAAATAACAGCCCAGACCATTCACAAAAACCCAAAAGCCGAGACGGGGCCAATTAACAAACATGCATACAAAGGCAAGAAAAAATGTCAGACTATACAACACGTTTTATTTTCAGCGTTGTGCCCACAAAACATATTTTCTACATATTTGTACTGTGTGAGTTTATTGTGTCTTTCTGACAGCCAGTACAACCGAGGCATATACAAAACAACCAAAACGGATAAACTTGAAAATATCCTTGCTAGAAAACAATGAAGCAGTAACGTCCAACACCTTTTCAAAAGAAATATTTTTTAATAATTCGATTAAATAATCGTCTACTCATTTGCGTGAAGCCATTTGTGTACAAATATTCTGGTAAGATTTACCGTGCGCCTGTTAAAATATCTGTTTATACCACAAGACCACAGACGTTAATCTATATTAACCATGAGAAATTTTAGAAACATTTAAACAGTAACTCCTCGAGTCAAATCTCACAATGAACATTCTCGCGAACAAATTTGACAGAGCCTACCTGCAAAATCAGACAGAGCCCTTGCGGTGACAACTGCTTGAAGTGACAACTTAAACGAAGAAAAGTTTTCCTCCGACAACGGACATTAACATATATGAGGGAAGGCATGTCTGTTTAATTGTAAATAGTGCTGCACTGCTTTTATTTGGCTGAACTTCGTCAAATAAAACGTCTTGGGATGGACAGGACAAAATAAATTAATGTCTGACGTCACACTGTCGAATAGGCATGAGTCACCCTCTCAGCTGAATGGGTCGTAAGTAACCCAGTTCGGACAGTAATGACCTTTTTAAGGTAACCTGCCAAAAATTAGGACAGAGGTATTGGTTCTCCTTATGCACTCAGTTTTTCTCCAAACCATGCCACTTCGGTCACTGAGTACGCTCGACCGTCAGCTTTCTTCCCAGCTTATTTAATGTCCTCTCATTTAGGAAATTGTAAAAGAAAGATGCATGCTCGTTCTGATATAAAATGGTTTAACTACTTCACTGATGTCGTAATTAAGATGAATCGATTAGACAGGAGTCTACTTCTTCATATCACACTGCCAAACAAACAGTAAGTTGGCTGAAATACGTTTCGTGATAAATTTTACGCAGGTGTTTATAATAAAAACAGGTTTTACGACCTACGTTCTGAGAAATTTGCAAAGCTGTTATAGCCTACTTTGGTCTGTACAGGTTGAGCAAATGACACGTTTTTTAGATCCCTAACCGTAGGATCTGAAAACGCAGACTACGTTAATGTAATGCAGTACATGATGCATTTCATTTGTGATTAGTTAAATGTAGAATCGACAATGATGTCTGCTTTGACTGTCAAGAATCTAATGAACTCTTAGATGACTCAAAGGTCATTTTCCATGAATCAGCCGATTCGTCCCAGGCCTTTTTTATTTTATGTTAACTTGCATGTGCAATTTATACAACATCAAAACACAAAGATAGATGTAGTTTTAGGAAAGAAGTTTTAAGTTGGTTTAACTTTATAATATTACCAAAAAAGGCAAGGGTGCCATTAGAAACTTTGGGCCTAATAAAAGAGTACAGTTTTGGGCCCTCTGAATATTAATAACAGTATGAATAGCTTCCTCAAATGGCTGGGCCCTTAGAAAAAAACGCAATGGGCCCTTAGAATCGCCCTACCCACCTCGACCCCTCCATCCCCAGGCTGTGCCCCTGCAAAAAGGGTATTTTTAAAAGGCAGAGGAGGAAAATGCAGAGGGTACGAGAGGTACACAAGGGCAAGCTAGGCTGAGTAAGAGAACACGTATATGACCCAGCAGATTAGTCATATTAGCCAGTAAAGTAATTTGAGGCTGAAACTAACTGCCTCACGTTTTCCTTCTTAAAAGAACCCCATGACAGGAAATGTTGCTGCCTCTGCTATCTGCCATCGTCCTCCCTCCGTGCTGCGGCCAGGCCGGGCCAGGCCCTGTCTTTGCTAGCCACATGGCGACCGACCTGTGCGACCAGACGCAGATAACAGAGGAGCGAGGTGTCCCGTGTCCCGCTCGTCTCTCACCCTGCGGCTATGAATATCCCCTGCTTCATGTCCCGTCAAGTTAAATGGTTGCCGGCATTTCTGAGAAATCATCCCAAGTGTGTGTGCGCGTGTGTGTGTGTGTGAGTGAGAGTGCGTGTGTGTGTGTGTGCCTCCCTCCTATTTATAAAGAAGTTGCTACCCTCTACGGTTACACAGGGTCACAGTCTTCGCCACAGGCCCGGGCAGCGCAGACAGTATCCAGGGCTCCCGTGCCGCCGCCCCCCACAAGCCTGACACCCCCCCTGACTGAGCAACTCGACGCATGCCCCACACACACACACGCACGCATGCATGCACACACACACACACACACCATCAGTACACGATCAGTCCACACAGAAGAAATATATGGGTGGAAACGTTATCACAGAAATAACACGAGACTGAGTTGTCGTCAACTCCTAACTCCTCAGGGGGAAAGCAGAGGCCCAGCTCAGAGAAAAGTAGCTGAGTGTGCCACATATGGCCCCCAAACACAGACAGACAGACAGACAAACACACCCACACAGACACACACACACACACACGTACTCATGTACACTGTCGCCGTTCATTTGCCCTCCACGACATCCACCCATTTAAAAAACAGCTTTTTTTGTTTTTCCTTTCATTTTCTTTTTTGTCCCGCAGTTGGCCCGAAGTAACTAAAATCTCGAACTAAATCTGGATTCATTGATAGCGTTGTTTAGACGGAACCAGAGCGGGAAGTGGACTCCATTAAAGGAGAGAGAGCGTTTCCCATGGGCCTCTCCGTCAGCATTGTTCAGTGCAGACAAGCAGGCCGCACACTCTCACTCCACTGGGTACTATAGTTAGTTACACGACGGGGACCTGATTTGTTTGTAAAGCACTGACTGTGCTGCGCAGTTCACTGCAGGATACGTTTCCATGCGTCGGTCGCAGCAAGGGGGGTGCGGGAGGGGGACAGTCTGATTTTGCTGTATTTATGAACTACTGGAACACTTTTAAGGTTTAAACTGCCTGTACAAAAATTAAAATGGGAACATTTTTTATAGACATAAAAGTAGGCCTGTGGAATAGAAGTAAGCTGAGGTTATTAGGCATTTGAAGAAGTAAAACTGTGTTCTTTTCTCTAAACTGGTGAAGAGAAATCTGTGTACGTGTGTAGGTTTGTGATAAAAAGTCACTAATGTGAAATTGTATGTACTGCTATGGGATACTACTACTCAACTTTTATAACAATGTTGCACGCATTGACACTTAGAACTGTAGAACCCTTGTCCCCCAAATACAACATCACTTCCTGAAATGACCAGGAAGTAAACAGAATATCTGAACAAGTAGCTGATATATACATATATATTTGGAAATTGCTCACATTCCATTTAGATGACAATAAGATATTGTGCGGGGTTTGTCACACGTCTGCATATATGTCTGTAAAATAAAAACATTGACTGACTTATGTGCATTTTCATGTATGAGGATGATGTTGTTGTATGTGTGTGTGTGTGTGTGTTGGTTAATCTCAGTAAGTTAATGATGAAACCATCTCCTCACTAGGCAGCTGCCTCCTGTTGACTACTCAGAAGTAGGTCATCTGTAGACAGGGATTGGTGAGTTGGAACGATGTTCAAGTACAGACACAACCCCCCCCCTCTTCATCTACCTCTCTTTCTCCCTCACTCACTCTTTCTCTCTCTCTCTCTCTCTCTCTATATCTCTCTCTGTCTTTCTCCCTTCTTCATCTATCTATGTGTCTTGCTATAGTTCCTGCTTGGTTTCTTTCATTTTTTTCTTCCTGTTTGTCTGTCTCATACTAAACATTTAACACCTTACTTTTTCTGTCTTTCGATTTTGTTTTTTTCTACCTATATTTTTATTCCTCTACCTTTCAGTATCTCGTACTTTTCCTTTTTAAAAATCTCTCCTCTCCTCCTTCTCTCCTCTTGCTGGTTCTTGCAGGAACGATAATTAGATACTGACTTTGACCTCGTTGCTTCTGTAATAAATTGTTTGCTGCCCTTAATTTAAGTGTGAAATCTGGCCAGCAGGTCAAGAGACAGAATGGCACAGGTTTAGCCACAGACCCTACAGGCTTAGCTGGACAGGCCCTCGCCATGGTGATGTCTTTCTCTCTCTCTCCACCAGCTCCACATGGTGACATAGCAGGGAGGTGCCCACTTATCTAAAGGCAGCTATCTGTAAACCGCAAGCAGGAGATAAGGAATCTATCGGCTGTGTGGCGCTCTCATACATCACAGGGACAAATAAACATATGTATTTGAAAGACACATAATATTTAACCTGTCTAACTCTCAATGTATCGCATATGATACATTCATATTCATACTCATATTCATATTTTTTCACCGCTCGTGTACATGCCAATGCTTTGTGGAATATCCCTGTACCAAAATAAATAATAGACGGCCCAATGAAGAACAATATTGATTCCTTGATATTTGAAACACATTTCCAATGATGACTTATGGCACTGATATTTTCTACACTAATTGGTCAATGCACTACTACCCATTGGGGAGAGGCAGGTATGTCTCCTAATTATTGTATTGAATTGAATCATTGAAACTAAGTTTTAAGTCACATCAAACCAACATAAGTTACCAAGTGACAATGAGAGCCTCTGAACAAAAAGGTCCTCCCAGTAATACCTTAGATATTACAGTCAGGAATCAAATAAGGCATTAATAAACATCTCAGCCCCCTTTGAATTATACATTATCAGGGCCCCCAAAAACAACAAAGACAACCACAATGGTAATAAATATAATAATAATCATCATCATCACCATAATCACCATCATTCTCATCATGATATTATTGGTCATCTGTGAGGGCCTTCTGTCCCTGCAGGGCCTTTGGAATGATCCCAACTTTCCCTCTGCCTTTCACCGCTCTGGCCAAGTAGCAACATACATTCTGTGCCTGCGGGATGTACGTCTAAACAAATGTGGGAATATCCTTCAAAATGTAAACAGAGCAACATTTGCTTATCATTTTCACACCACTTCCACCCTCCAGAGATGGTTTCATAATACAGTTACTTTTAATCGCTTCTATTTATCTGATGAGATTCAACAAAGGGCTGTGTTGGTGTCAGTCGTCTGCTTTTTGGTTATGGAAGAAAAAACAATGGCGAGGCTATAAATAATTATATGAATATATTTATATATGTAATATATTATATTAAATATATAAATATTTAAATACTAAAATAAACATGTCATACAATGTGCATTTTAATGTGCTTCACAGAGGCATCCAAAAATACAGTTGATTAGTCGATATGTAAAGAAAGGTGAAAAGAGAATGAAGAAATGGTTAAATTGAAAAAGAGGAACTGTATTATCAGTCTAATCATACAGAGACGGAACACTAAGTACTGGGATGATGTCATAATGGGAGAATGTCTGACGATTGCTTCGCTTCTTTGCAACAGGAAGTAGGCTGAACAGCCAATTAGAGCAAGTGGCCTACAGTGACTCACCACACAACTAGGGTGACAGATACTCATCCGTGGCCCGACCATTGGCTCGGTGTGTCAGGGCCTTTAAGGATACCCAAAGCTCAGACAATAGGTCACACAGTTCACTGTTTGTCTGTGTATATATATGCGTGTGTGTGTGTGTGTGTGTGTGTGTGTGTACTTATGCTTATGCTTATGCTTGTGCTTGTGTGTGTGTATGTGTGTGCATCTGTGTATGTGTGTGCATCTGTGTCTGTGTATACATTGTGTGTTTATAAAATAAAAGGACAGATGCTATTTCTGTTGGACATTATAAACATATACGGGGCCTGATGGTAACATGGACATACTCTCAGTGATTCCCACACAAGCTATTGACACATGTAAGTGACACCCAGAAGGCACGAAGATTGACAGCCCGTCCAAGTCTATTGAATTGTTAAGCTGCTTGCTTGGCACTGCCCCTACCTCGCTTCTCTACTGGCATGTCAAGCACTCTGCTGACTGTGGTCAAAGGGGGTCATCAAGCTGGCTTAGGGTCTATTCAGTTTATGGTCACACGTGGCCACTGTACTATCTAGGGAAAAGGTTATTACCACTTCTGCTTTCTGTGTACGAGTATGTACGCACTGATGTGACATACAGTATGCATGTTCGGATCGAACTTGTGGCGAGCTGCTCGAGTGTTGTTGAGCTCTGCACCCGGCTCCAAAACTGTTAGCCAGAGGCGGACATCCTAGATCCAGAAAGTAAAAGTCCTGCCACATATTTGTTCCAGCCAATTCACTAAACCAGCTGATAGTGAAATCACCTGTGTGTTGACAGAACAGACAGAAGGAAAACATGGCAGGACTTTGACTTTCTGAATCTGGGTTTGTCCTCCTCGGCTGTCAGTGGTTGTAAAAACATTAGCACGGGCCCGTGGTGCCTGGGAGGTCCGCAGGCACCGGCACAGTTTTGTTTTGCATGACAGCCCCAGGAAGCAGAGGGCAGGGCTGGGCAGGGCAGAGCAAGGCAGGGCAGAGCAAGGCAGGGCCGGCCCAAGCTGAGCGCTGAGCTGATGGGAAGATCAATAGGCACTGTTGGCCTGGTGGTGGCTGATGGTGGCTTGTTTATGCAAGATTTATCGGCAGGCGAACCGAGTGAACTTGTTTGCAGGGCACACATAATGGGACTAGCACTGTGTTTGTTTAGCCTCCGATATTACTGTACCAAAGTGTCAGATAGCAAGCAGGGATGTGGACGCACTGCAGTAAGAGCCTGGTAAACTGTCAACAGAGGAATGAACGAACTAAGATTAGGCATTAGGCATGTTTTAAAAAGGAGTCATCACTCTACCTAAAAGAGGTCAATGAACCAAAAGCATGAAGATTTAAGTAAAATATTTTAGCGTGCGGATTCTGGTGTGGATTGAGCATGCACATTCTCTCGTGTTTAAGTAGGAGTAACCAAAAATGTCAGGAGACAAGATAGATAGATAGATAGATAGATAGATAGATAGATAGATAGATAGATAGATACTACACATAATCTCTAGCATACCCAATGCACACACATATACACCAACCACACACACACACACATATATACCAAGATTATATAATAATAATTACAATATAAGTCAAACACAGGCCACGTGAACACAGAGAGTGTGGTTGGACACTTAATATCTCACAATCTCCCTTCGGTATGGCATTCACTAACATACCTCATCCCTTCACCCATCCCCGCCCACTTTCTATCTTCTCCCTGAGACTCTAATTACTCCTGATGACCTTACAGCTGTACAATGTATTACATATTTCCCCAGTCACGAATAGTGCAACTACTGTACTGTGGTGTTGGTTTTGCTGACTGTATGACATGTTTTGCACCCTGGGAGTACACATTGTGCGCGACACACACACACTCACACTCACACAGACACCAAACACACACACACACAGACCCAAACGCGTGCACACAGGCACACACACACACACACACACACACACACACGTCCTCCTAGGTCAGCAAAGAACAGAAGCTGAGGCGAGGGCCGTAATAGTCTGTTGGCAGGGACAGCTGCATGTCTCTCCCTTGCAGACAGACACCCGCCTGCCTTCACAACCCCCCCTCCCCACACACACCCTCAACCCCCCCCAATACCATCAGCACTGTCTGTTCAAAACCCCCCACACCGCCTCCAACCGCCCCCATACCATCAGCACTGTCTGTCCCGTGCCCCCCCCCCCCCAACCCCCCGCCAACCGCCATCCAGCCACGACTACCACCAGCTGCTCCCAGCAGGCATGACAAAGGTGCCATGTCAAACGAGAGTGGCGCGGATGCCCGGAATTCTGACTTCGGGGGCGCACACACACACACACGCTTGCAAACACACACACACACTCACACATAGTCATGCCACACCCCAACCCTCAAACTCCTGACACCAACTCTCTGTGTAACATCCCCTTCATTGGCCAGTGTGTTGGCTGGGGGGGCGGGGGGGTGGGGGGGTTTGGTGGCAGGTCAGACGCCCGGGTCTCGGAGCGCAGGGCTGAACGAGGGGTGCGGCACGCTCGTTCGGCATCCCAAACATGCGCACTTGTGGCAGCAGGCTGCCAGCGGCGCACAGCACAGCGGAGCGAAGCGCTGGGAGATGTTTTTTTCTTTTTCTTTTTTTAAGAGCAGAGACGCAGAGTGTCTCAGTAGCTCTGACAACCAGCTTGAGCCCTTCGGCCAGTAAGTAGCTCAGTGAGAGTTCAGATGGCGACACGACGGTGTGGCGAAAGTTATATAGAGGACAGAGAGCGGGGGGGGGGGGGGGGGGGGGGGTCAAAGAACACAGACAGTTAGGCATGCAAGAGAGAGAGAGAACGAGAGAGGGAGAGAGAGGAAGAAAGAGGGAGAGGAAGAGAGAGAGAGAGAGAGAGAAAGAGATAAAATACTGTTTTATTAGAGCACCGTCTCCCAATCATAAATCGATAAAAACAGCCAGTGTGTGTCGATGTGTGTGTTTAAGAGAGAGAGAGTACAAAAGAGAAAGAGGGGGCAGCAGGGGTTAGAGAAACAGAAAGAGGGCGAGACAGAGGGAGGGGAAAAAGAGGACTTATCTGATAACTAGACACAAGCGTGTAAAACTTCTAAAAGTTTTTTTTCTGATTTATGAACGTACACATATTAATGTGAGAGGCTCCATATTACTGCCTTTCCCAGTAGGCTTTCTGTCATCTCTGCTTTTTGTCTGATCTCTCGCTCTCGCTCTCTGTCTCGCTCTCTTTCTTTCTGTCTTGCTCTTTCTCTTTCTCTTCCTCCCTCCCTCCTTTCCTCTTTCTCTCTCCCTCTTTCACGTTTGTTCTTTCTTTTTCCTTCATACTCCTTTTCTCTTTCTTTCTCCCTCACCCCCCCTCCTTCTCTCTCTCTGTCCCTCTGTTTCTCTCTCTCTCTTTCTTTCTCTCTCTCTAGGGCTCTCCCTCACCCCCCCTTTCTCTCTCTCTCCCTCGCCCTGTTTCTCTCTCTCTCCCTCCCTCTGTTTCTCTCTCTCTCTCTCTCCCTCCCTCTCTTTCTCTCTCTCTTTCTCTTTCTCTCTCTCTAGGGCTCAGACGGACAGTGGAGCACTGTTCATTGGACACGCTTGTGGGCATGTGGGAGGGTGGTGTAGTGTGCTGTAGTGTGCTGTGGTGTGTGTGCTGTGGTGTGTGTGCTGTGCTGTGCTGTGGTGTGTGTGTGTGTGTTAACACACTGCGCAGCAGCATGCCAGACAGGCTGCCTCTCCCTCCGCTCCTCACACACACACACCTGTGGCCTGACATGGCGTGCTCCACCCTCACAGGGGGAAACACAGCGGATGTTACTGCTGTCCTCCGCGTGTGACAGAGACGCACACAACCTTTGACCCTGCTTGGCCCCTTTAGTGCCAGGACACTCCTCTTTACCCCCTGCCATGACTAAAAACCTGGGCAACTCTGCCATCTCATCTCTTATGAGTTAAATATCATCCTAACAGGAAGGGTTTACACGCTCCAACTATACTAATGTCAGACACAAGTTTATGCTGAAGTACCTGACACAGGTGGGTCATTGCAACATACTCCTGTGTGAAGTACATTTCAACATTTTGTTTTTTTGTTAATCTTGCCGCAGATTAGCCTTTCATGCTAGCGAGTACAAGCTGTAACATGTTTTTCAAAGGTTAGCCAGTCAAAATGCATAAATATTTTGTTTGTATCTGTCAACATAGCCATTGTCCTTAACATTGCATAACAGTTGGGTCTGCCTTGCAATAAACAGCTTCAGGGAAGAGAGAGAGAGTGTGTGTGTGTGTGCATTTAGTGTGTGTGTGTGTGGGGGGGGGTAGTCGAGTGCAGTCTTTACAGAAATGCTGATGGTGCAGGACTGAAGTTGGAACTGAAGGGGGTAACGGGTGCCCCCTCTAATCAGCCGGGGCCAAGTGGGCCAGCGCTTCACCCTTGGCGGAGTGAATGCCCAAAAACTAATGGGTCTCGATCCGCCAGGCCGTCCGGTCGCGGGGCCAATTTCACTAATGGGCTTATAGTGTCTTAATTACCTCAGAGTTTCCCGGACTTTCCACGCCGGGCCCCTATGTAACATGCGAAAGTGCCTCTGTGTATGAATATTATAACATTGCGACAGAACTCTAACATATTAGTATAGAATTTGTATAAGTGTATCATTGTATAATATAGTATAGTAGTATAGCAAAAATTTGCATAATATTAGTATTACTATGTTACTATATATACTATTGGTAAGCAGCCCTTCAGTGAGAAATGGATGGCAGCCCAGATGAGAATTTTCCAGAAAGCGATAATGCTGTGTCTGAAAGCTCCAGGGAATATGCTCACCAAGGCTGTAAGGTGTGGAGCGTGGGGGTGGTAGTGTTGAGTAATATTGATCCAAGAGGTGTGTGTGTGTGTGTGTGTGTGTGTGTGTGTGTGTGTGTGTGTGTGTGTGTGTACGGGTGCGGAGTGCATGCAGGATTTCAAAACTGGATTCTTGAGTCAATCCACTCAGGCGTTGAGAGTGGTGAAAAAGAGGCCTATTCAGGTCAATCTGGTTCTTCAATTTGTCATGCCTAGTTTTTCAATGGAAAATAAATACAATACCTATGCAGGCCCTTCTTTGGCCTCCCATCTCCAGATACATGATATGCTTTCCAGAGAGCTCCATTAAATGTGCAACTGTTACAAAAAACCAGCAGAGCAATACATGACCCTGGAAGAGATTCATGTAAACAAGGGAATATTTTGTCATGCTTCTTAAAGTGGAGCCATCATCACTTTACACCTGGTCACCACTGTATTATGAAAACATGCATCCGTGTGTGTGTGTGTGTGTGTGTGAGTGTGTGTGTGTGTGTGTGTGTGTGTGTGTGGTGAGTGCAAGTGTGTTTGTGTGTGTCTAGAGATTTTGACATACAGACAATGTGAAGAAACACCGTGTAACAGGGAATTAACTCCGCATGGTATCATGTCAGCGTAACACCACCGACTGAAAACGACAATAGACAATAGTGGCCATTATCTTGCTGCTCCTACAAGACTCTGTGGAAACATAAAGGTTACAGGTTATACTCTGAAGAGGCGCTCGCTCAAGATAAACTCTATCCGCTCCTTGTACTTTTTGACACTTTGGATAGCAGTGTCTGCTACAAAATGCTACATGTGTTGACAGAGATTTTGAAAGAGGGAAGTGTTTTAGTGAAATGAGTTGACGAGAGACAGAGAGAGAGAGAGAGAAAGAGGGAGGGAGACAGACACAGAAAGAGAGAGAGAGGGACAGAGAGAGAGAGGGCTGAAGAGAGAAAGAAAGAGAGAGAGAGAGCTGAAGAGAGAAAGAAAGAGAGAGAGAGGGAGCTGACTGAGGAGGAGACTGCAGAGACCCGTAGCTGCCTGGGCTGAGCTCAGCATACTGCTAACAGCAGCACACAGCACAGCCCTGTGGAAGCAACAGGGAACAGTCCCTTAAACTACAGTAGGGACAGAGAGAGAGAGAGAGAGAGAGAGAAAGAGAGAAAGAGGGAGAGAAAGAGAGAGAGGGAAAGAGAGAGAGAGAGCAAGAGAAAGAGAGAGAAAGAGAGAGAGAGAGGGAGAGAGAACAAGGGAGAGAGAGACAGAGAGAGAGAGAGAGAGAGAGAGCAAGAGAGAAAGAGGGAGAGAGAGAGAGAGGGAAAGAGGAAGAGAGAGGTAGAGGGAGGGAGGAACAGAGAAGGAGACAGCAAGAGAAAGAAAGGGAGGAAGAGAGAGAGAGAGAAAGGCATGGAGAGAGAGTGTGCGTGAGAGTGAAAATGAGAGGGAGAGAGAGAAACAGAGAGAGACAGACAAAGACAGGGGGAGAGAGAGAGAGAAAGGGAGAGAGAGAGGGAGAGAGAGAAAGGGGTGTGTGTGTGTGTGTGTGGACAGGCTGCAGCTCTTGACTCCACTGGATCAGAACCAGCAGTGAGGATTAAGGTCTAAGGCCTGAGAGAGTGCCCATAGAGAGCTCTAAATGGAGAGGAGAGGAGAGGAGAAGAGAGGTGGGAGGCAGAGAAGGAGGGAGGAAAAAAGCAAGCGCGCAAAAAAAACAAGGGAAGGGAGGAGAGAAGAAAAAAACAACAGAAGACAAAGAAAATGAGAATGGAGAAAATAAGCATGTGTTGCACTTGAGAGAGAACAGGGAAAGTGATCAAATACGAGAAAAAAAAAAGAGAGACAGAAAGAGAGAGAGAGAGAGCGTGGTAGGGAAAGGGAGGGAGGGAGGGAGGGAGAAGGGGATGGAAACGAAAGAGAAGAGATAGAGGATGAACAGAAGTGGTGGCAATGGGCAGTGTGGAGACGAGTGGAAAAAAAATCCCTTGAAGCGGTTCCAGGCATGCTGCTGAATGGCTGCTCTTTGTGCTCAGTGGGGACAGCCTTTAGATGTGCTGCCTCCAGTAACATACAGTATACCCACTAGCACATCAACACACACACAAATACACGCATACACACACACACACACACACACACACACACTACAAAACACACAGACGCACACAAACACACACACACACACACACACACAATACAAAACACACAGACGCAGATACACACACACACACACACACTACAAAACACACAGACACACACACACGCGTGCACACATTACGAAACACACACACATATACAAACTGGTTAACTGACTTACATACAGCCTCTCCCTCACACACACACACAAGCTTTCTCAATTTCTTTAGCCACACACACCCTCTACAAATGCAATTTCTCTCTCTCTCTCTCTCTCTCACACACACACTCTCTCTCTCTCTCTCTCATTCTCTCTCTCTGACACCTACAGTATGTACATAATATACAAGTAAGATTTAATATACAATTAGGACATAATAATCAAGACAAGTACACATGGAGTGGAACATAAAGTGCATGTAATAGTGCAATACAGTGTGCAAGATACGTTTGGAATGATACGCATGAGAAATGGGTGAATGGCTAAAGTGTGTCTATATATTTCTATTTGTCTATTGAATGTACACTACTACATGTGTATATGTTGAATGTATAGAGAGCTAACATCTACTGCAGTCAAATTCCTTCTATATGTAAGAATACTTGGCCAATAAAACTTACTGTGATTCTGAGATATACTGTAAATGGGTATGTAACCAACACATCTAGAAACACACAATGCTGACGAAACCAGAAAAAAGTGTTAAATTGCAGCATAATACATGTGACGATTCCTGTAAACTGCATGTGTTTGTGTGTATCAGCATGTGTGCGTGCGCACTTGCACGTGTGCGTGTGTGTGTGTGTGTGTGTGTGTGTGTGTGTGGGCTATTTACTACATATATTACACAGCACAGGCCTCCGTGTGTTATTTCTGGAGCTGAGGGGGCTGTTTTTAGCAACCTGTGATCTGCTCAACCCAAAGGCCTAAAACGCCATGAGTCACGCCTGCCCTGAGTCACATGCCAGCCAGCAGAGCCGTTATTATTTCCCTCTCACTTCGCACCGTTCACACCAAATAGCCAAAACAGAACCAACTATTTATTCACTTATTTAGTTAGTTAGTTTGTTAATTTAATTAAAATGGACAGTGCACATTAATCAACATTTCAACATTTCAACTTGAATTGTAAATGTGACCGTTATTATTTCCCTCTCGTTTCTCACCCTTCACACCAAATAGCCAAAACAGAACCAACTATTTATTTACTTATTTAGTTAGCTAGTTAGTTAGTTAGTTAATTTAATTAAAATGGACAGTGCACATTAATCAACATTTCAACATTTCAACTTGAATTGTAAACGTGACAGAGAAAAATTAAGCTATTTACAAACAACTAAGCAGAACCTTCTACTGTCTACTGGGGAGGCACTCCTCTCAGACAACTATACTGTAAGGTTTCCTTTTTGCACTGTGTGTGTGTGTGTGTGTGTGTGTGTGTGTGTGTGTGTGTGTGATGACAGCAAACGGGTTCACGTCAGGCCACAATAACACCCATCACTTCCTGTCCGTTGGCTGTGACATGGCTGTCCCTCTCAGGCCCAGCAGATTGACCCAGGCCTTTTATTTTTGGTCACTCTGACGCCGCACAATGAGTCTTGAGTCAACCCGCTCGCTCTCGGTTCGGACTCAGGGTGGGCGAAAAAAGAGGCCCATTCAGGTCAGTCTGGTTCTTCGATTTGTCATGCCGAGTTTTTTCGATGGAAAATAAAACAACACCTATGCAGGCCTGGCCTCCTTGGTTCCCCATCTCCGGCTTCGGTGATATGCTTTCCAGAGAGCTTTCCAGAGCAGGATGGAGCTGCAGCACTGGCACCCTCACACAGCAGATTCACCCAGCCATTTATTTGTCAGTCTGACGCTGCACAATGGTTGCCAGGAGGTTGCCGTTGGTGACAGCTACACTGACAGGAGCTTGGAGCCAACAGGCTCGCAGACACAGATCAGTGGTCCCGCCCATTGATGGGGTCTGACGAATGAACTGTTGGACTGCGCTGCTCACTTAGCTGTAGAAGCTCATTCCAATGAAAACTGTCATCCACAGTGTACATCAAGACAGCTTCACAAGGCAAAAGTTCAAAAAGTAAAGCCCCCCTAATTTCCTTCAAGATAAATAAAGTATCTACCTCTCTCTCTCTCTATCTATCTATCTA
>CM059275.1:25480323-25485323 GCA_030347295.1 Setipinna tenuifilis | reverse complement strand
TTATTGAATTGAACTGAACTAAATTAAGTGGAGAGAGGGAGGGAAATAAAGAGAATAAGAGAGAAAAAGAGTGAGAGAGAGGTGGACGAAGGAGAGGAGAGAGGCTGTGTAGTAGATAGACACTGTGGAGAGGTGGAGAAGGTGTGGTATAGAAAAAAAAATCAGAGAGTCAGCAAGAGAGAGGGAGAGAGGGAGTGAAAGAGAGAGCAAGAGAGAGCAAGAGAGAGAGAGAAAGAGAGAGAAAGAGAAAGTGAAAATGAGAGGAAGAGATAAAGAGCAGGAAGAGAAAACCGCAGTGCTCCTCTCCGTCTCGGTGTCCTCCACCCGCTTTGCGGTGTAGGGGCTGTGGCATGTTCGCCCGCTTCCACTGTGTTTTATGTTTTATTACACGACGTCCGCATGTAAACCGTGCCGCCTTAGAGGCTCTAATTGCACGGATCATTAACAGGGCACTAATTAACTGCTTTTCCTGGTGGGAGAAGCGAGTGAGCGGCGGCCATTTTATCTGGGAGCTTTGAAGGCACGCCACCGGCAGGTCCCACAAGGCCGACGTGGAAACATTCTAAAGGAGGAAAAACAGCGGCCGAAACATGACATAGATACTCTCTTCTTTTACTCTCTCTTTCTCTCCCTCCCTCCCTCTCTCCCTCCTTCTGTCTTTCTTTCTTTCTTTCTTTCTTTCTTCTCTTTTCTTTTTTTGCTCATTCTGTTTCTCTTCTTCTACCCCCTGCTGCTTTCGCTCTCATTTTTCTTATTTTCCATTTCTCTTCCTCTCTCTCACACACACCCTCTCCCTCGCCCACTCTTGCTCTCTCTCTTTCTCTCTCTCTGTCTCTCTCTCTCCCTGTTTATCTCTCTCTTTCTTGTCCCCTCTCTCTATCTCTCTCTGTCTCTTGATTACTCACTTGTTCACACTCTTTTCTTTTTTTTTTCAAATTTTAATTTCAAAGTTGCTACATTGCAAAATCTATCATTTGTTGACGGTTAAAATATTGCCAATAATGCTGAAAACAACACTGCCTGCCCTGAAAACAAGAACATTTATAATATTCCTATTTCTTTCTCCCCCTTTCTTGTCTCTAGTGGTGGAGCAACTTGTCACCAACAAACTGACAATGTGGCTCTGTTCGGGGTGAAAGGGTGTGTGTGGGAGGCTGTGGTATCCATAAATGATTTGCGGACCACTTGTGTTGTGCCTGGCCAGAGTTGTAAGGCTGATTTACTATACTGATCTACAAAATGTTTTTAATTAAAAGGTTTTTAAAAAGTCAAATAGCTGTCTTTCTCCTCTCACATCTACATTTTCTCTTGTTCACCCCCAACAGATCTCTCTATCCCTCTCTCTTCCTCCTTTCTGCTTTTCTTTTGCTCTCTCTCACCCTTTTTTCTCCATTTCTTTCTTGCTCTCCCTCTGTCCCTCTTACTTCCCTTCTCTGTCTCTCTTCCCCCCTCTCTTTCTTTCTTTTTCCTTCTTCTGTCTCTCTTATTCTTTCTCGCTCTCTATCTCTTCATCTCTCTCTGTCTCTGTCTGTCTACCTCTTTCTCTCTCCTTTTTCCTTACTTCTTCTTCTTCTTCTTCCCTCTCTCTCTCCTGCTCTCTCCCTCCCTCTCTCTCTCTCCCTCCCTCTCTCTCTCCCTCCCTCACTCCCTCCCTCTCCCTCTATCCCTCTCTCTCTCTCTCCCTCTCTCTCCCTCCCTCTCTCTCTCTCCCTCTCTCCCTCTCTCTCTCTCTCTCTCCCTCTGTCTCTCTCCCTCCCTCTTTCCCTCCCTCCCTCTCCCTCTCTCCCTCCCTCTCTCCCTCTCTCCCTGTGTCTGGGTGTTGAGTCCTGCTGGCTGTGCCTCTGTGGCTGTCTGTACAGTGGCCTCTATCATCTGATTTACATTCAGCGCCTCGGCAAACACTCCCATTCACTCCACTCAGGGACACTCCCAGCCCCGAGCACTGCCTCTATTTGTCTGCAAACACAGACAATACAGGCTGGCCAGCGAGAGTAAACACACACACACACACACACACACACACACACACACACACACACGCACACACACATAGTCAGACAGATACACACACAGACTTACGCACACACACACCAACACACACACACACACACTCACACACACACACAGTCCGAGTCAGACAGATACACACACACACACAGTCAGGAAGATTCACACACACTTACACTCACACTCAGCACACACACACACACACACACACACACACTAAATACACATCCATACACATACATAAAAATACACTCACATACACACCTGTGTGTGGGTGCACAAAAACACACAATGCATGTATGCTCACACCCATGCACTTCAAACCCCACTGTTGCTTCTGAAGGCTAGTGTCCTGGTTGTGAGTTGCATGTGTGTGTGTGTGTGTGTGTGTGTGTGTGTGTGTACTTTGTACTTGAAGGCTATTGAAAAATAAATTGTAAAAAAAAAAAAAAAAACTTTTTTTCTTTTCCCGTCGAACTCTTTTGTCAAACTTTCATCAGTGTGCTTGTACAGAACTGAAAACTTTCTACAGAGAGTTTGTTTACAGATGGACCGATAAAACAGAACTAACTCTCTGTCACACGACATGAGTACAGACTCGTTTATTTTGATGGTGGAAGGGTACAGAGAAGGAAAGCGAGAGAGATGGAGAGAGAGAGGGAAAGAGAGAGGGAGAGAGACAAAGAGAGGGAAAAAGAGAGGGAGAGAGAGAGAGAGAGAGAGAAAGAGAGATGACATGGTGGAATCGTGTCTGGATAGCTCTAGTAAAGCCTTTTCACACTTGTGAAAAAAAGATACTACTCCTTTCTCCTCTCTCACGCGCTCAATCTCTTTCTCTCTCTCTCTTACACACACACACACACATACACACACACACACACACACTTTAACACGCGTGCGCACACACACACTGGTCATTTGGAGAACAAAGAATGCCTTTCTACTAGATGAGTTGCTTTAAGTTTGGGCTTCTGAGGGACCCAGCTGAAGACGTCTCGTTAACATGCACACACACACACACACACACACATACACACACACACACACACACAAACACTCACACACGCGCACACACACACACACACACACACACGCACAAACGCAGACCCCGCGATGACCCCTCATTCATGAACAGGCCAGTTAACCTCCTGTCAGCCAGGGACAAAAGACTTTCTTCACCCTCTCTCGGTTGCTCTGTCCCCCTTTTCTCTCTCTCTCTCACCCTCTCTCTCTATCTCTCCCCCCTCTGTATCTTTCTCTCCCTCTCTCCCTATCTCTCTATCTGTCTTCCCCTCTTTCTCTCCCTCTCTCTCTATCTCTTTTCCTCTCTGTTTCCCCCCTCTCTCTCTGTCTCTCTTCCCCTCCATCTCTCCCTCTTGATCTCCCCCTGTCTCTCTACCCCTCTCTCTCTCTTTCCCTCTCTATCTCTCTCTCTATCTCTTTCACCATCACTTTCTCCATTTGTCAAACACTACCCCCTTTCATATCTTTATGCCCATGTTTCACCCCATCCCTGCCTTATTCTCCACTTAAAACTCCTTCTCTCCAGCACAGTTTTCTGCAATTTATTATTTTTTATTTTTATGTCTGGCTCTTCTAAATACCATCTCCTTTATGTCAGTAAAATGTAGAATGTACTTGCAAAGTCAATGAAGGGGAAGTGTTGCGGATACACTTATTTTAACATAAACTGATGATTAATACTAAGTGATGATGCTTTATCTTTTAATTTGTTTGTTTTTGTTTATATTTTTCTGAGTGGGTGAGACGTGGTTTTTTTTTGCCTTTTCTATTTTGGGCTTGTGTTTTTAGCCATGACTTTGGTTTTTATTTTGTTGTGGGTTTCCTTTTTACTGGTAATAAAAGGAAACTTAAAAGCCCCCAAGTCTCTCTCTTTCTTTCCTTCATCTCTCCTTCTTGCCATCTCTCCCTCTTCTTTCCCGCTCTGATTCCCAAGCCTGATGGTTGGAGTGTGTGTGTGTGTGTGTGTACATGAATGTGTGTATGTGTGTGTATGTGTGTGTGTTTGTTGTAAAAGAGAGGTGTGTGTGTGTGTGTGTATGTGCGTGTGTGTGTGTGTGTGTGTGTGTGTGTGTGTGTGTGTTTGTTGTAAAAGAGGTGTGTGTGTGTGTGTGTGTGTGTATGTGCGTGCGTGTGTGTGTGTGTGTCTGTGTGTGTGTGTGTCTGTGTGTGTGTGTGTGTTGTAAAAGAGATGGCTCTTTTTGATCAGCGCTTTCTGAGGGGCAGGGAGTTGCTAAAGCAGCTGGTGTGATTAGCCGCGATGCTGCTGTGAGCAGATCTGTCTCTAATTTCCCCTCCAATGCTCCGCCGCTGTGACTTCAGCTCAGCACCGTGTGTCACACTCTCCAAAAACACCCCCCTGCCCCCCCCCTGCCTACCCCCGACCCCCCTGCCCACCTCCCACTGACCCACTGCACCCCCCCCAAAACTCAACTCAACTCAACTCAACCCAGCTCCACTCAGGGGGGCCATTACACAGATACCCTCCAGGCCACTGCATTTCTGTGTCTGTCTGACACATTCTCACACTCACATACATCAACACACACTTACAGATGTGCCCAACACACACACACACACACACACACACACATACACACAGTCATGTTAAACAGTGCCTCACTGTCCAGCCTCTTCCTCTAAGTGATGCATTTCTGAATTGATGCCCCCCTCAATACACATACATCAACACACACTTACAGATGTGACACACACACACACACACACACACACACACACACACACACACACACGCACACACACAGAGGCACATTAAAAGTTAATACATTTCCCGACACAGAAAACCTAGTTGGTGTAAGGCTGGGTTGAACTCCAGAGCACCAAAGTAAAGCTGTTTTTACAGCAAAAATCTGGTTGCTCAGAGCAAACACATGTAGCTTTTATACACAAGATTGTTGTTTGCTTTTACATGTGTGTGTCAAGTAGCATAGAAGCCTTCTATGTAAAGCGCT